>DXKC01012797.1:0-10295 GCA_031170775.1 Cymbopogon citratus
AGCAAGACGTTTACCTGTGTTAGAAGAATTTGTATCTGAATCTAGGGCTTTTTCAGCTCTGGCTAACTGCTCCAGAGTGAAACCAGCCTGTGTCGCTAGATCGATGAACTCAGGCATTGATGGTGAAGACACCACGACATCTGTATCGCTCTCAAAATCCGAATTCGAGGCCCCGTCCTGCGCCCAGAACTTGGAGGTAAACGGTACCCCATGAACTGGCTTAGGACGATGCCAGGTTTCCGCCGTCATTGCCGCAAACTCCGCCAGAGCTCGCCGGCCTTCTTGAGCTCTCCGAAGCACCTCATCTTCTGTCATCTTCTCTGATTCCAGTGTTTTTGCAGACTTTGGCAGCAAGGCATGCCTAGTGGTGGGGGCTAAGGTGAGTCTCCTCCCAGACCATTAGCAGCCCCCACGACGCCCTTGAACCGCCATCAGACGTCGAAGACCGGAACAAAAGCGCCGGCGAACTGGAGTAGAGCAGCTGCCGGAGACCTCTTCATTTCATGTGTCGCTGACGAGCCGACCGGCGGTAGACACGAGGAGGATCTGTGTCAGGCTCCCGGGATGATTCGGGGCGGATCGACCCTGGGATCGCTGCGCCCCGCCGCAGCCGCTGAAGGCAACGACACCGCCACGCGTCGCGATGCCGGTGGGCGAGCCGCCGTACCCGACTCCGGACCGCCTGCGGAGGATCCTCTGCGGCCAGGGTCCCTCCGGCCACCCCTCACCGGCGTCCAGAGAAGCCGGCCTGAACGGATCGCCAATCGCCGATCTGGAAAACCCGGAATTCCTACTAGTTGCTAGCAGCTAGAGTTCTTTCCAATCGTGTAGGAGGAGCCCCAGGAGTAGCTCTTGTAGATTTGAGTTGCAGCCCGTGTGATTTTAGTCCTATTGTTGAAACTGTGATAGTATATTGAAGCTCTGGACATACAAATACATGGAGTTCATGGATGGAATCAAGTTCTTATTCAAACAGCAGGAGTGATTTGCTAATTTGCTATCAACGAAACCAGCCAACAAATGGTGTCTATTGTTATCCTGATGCCTCTGATGCCAAGGTAAAACTTCACACTAATCATCTAGCTAGTGCTAGGAGTAGCATTGTCCTCAGCTCGCCTGCTTGCTCCTATACATGTGTAACACAATAACACACATATAGCATCCATCCAGTTCTCTGCTATTTGGCACTCAATCCTGAATTCGTCCGTGAAAATTATTTTGCTCATCAGTTATTATGCTTGTTTCCAAATGAATTTCATTACTGAATATTATTTTACGATTGAAGGTCAAACTATGTGCAATGTATACGTTGAGTAATCAATAATCACTGTAGGTATATCGTCATGAATAATATAGGCCAGTCCTTGAAATTTATTAATGCACAAATGATGTAAACTAAATTTTATAGTAGTAGATTAGCAGACTGACTAAAATGAAAAACATTAATGCCCACAGGGCCCAGGCTGTAATGGTTAATAACTTCCATGGACTGCTCCGCTCCAGCTCCTCTATATATACAGACAAGCCACCGAGTCCCAACACATCCGAGCTGTGAACACCAGTCACGGCAGTGAGACTTTCTATATCTTTGGCTATTCCCACCACGTGCGAGCGATGTGTAACCATGAGTGGAAATGGGAGGCAGCGGGACTGCGGGAGCAGGTAAAACTTATTAGAGATGCGGGAAAATGCTTTCGAAATTACTTGGACAGCATGTTTTGTAATGTTCCGCATGACCGTCAACAAAACCCCACCTCTCCTGCTGCTCCCCTCCGTTGAAGAAGCTCCATGAACAGTTCCACGATGAGATGAAGAAAAGTCGAAAAATTGTAGCTTCTACAGACTACCTCTCGATCGATCCTGAGGGCACGGTGCGCAGTCAATGTCCCATTTGCCATCCGCGGACGTCGCCAGCGTAGCACGAGACCATAGAGGTGCAGACTACAGAGGGGAAGGGGGACCCGAGGAGATGACAGGAGCGGAGACAATCGTGCAGTGCAGGCCAGGGAGAAGACAGCGGTTCTGATTAGGGAGTCCACGGTGTGGCGCAGTGATGGAGTGCCAAAAAGGGGGAGATGGTGGTAAAGGCTTGGGAAGAGGAAAGAAAAAATCAAAATAGTTGTGTGTGACGCGGTTTCGGTGTCGGGGAAGAAGGGCAAAATAAAAAATAAACAAATTTGTTATGGACATTATTTCACCATTTTTGACAACGAGAAAACACAATTTTACCAAATACCACCATTCAAAAATATTAATCATCACAAATCTATCCAAAGAACGTATATTGATTATTTGTACTGTTGTGAACCATCTCAAATAAGTAGTTATCGACTAAAAAGTATTAGATCTCTTTAAACTCCACGATATATATAAAATTTATCTTAAAATATGATTTTTTTGTGCAACACAGCTGATCACAAGCAGTTGAAGCCATTTGGCGCTGATAGGTGACCAATCACTGCCACACCTATGACTACTAGGACAAGTTTAGGACTGGAAGTAAGAAGAAACAATATATCACTTCCTGTTGAAGCCACGAACCAACACTCGGTGGCAACTATAACAATGATAGTCCGACAGTAGTTAGTGTTACTGGCGTAGTGTGTCAGACAAAGGGACTAGTCTAGATGCAACAATTCATTGTGAAGTACATGTGTATTTGTCGTTACCTGGTATATTTAATTAGTGGGACCCATACTTGTTAGTGCACACTAGTTGGATCACTCAAACATCATGATGTTCATCAGCTGCCATGAATTTAGAACCAAACTGAGGATTCAGCGGCAACACGATATCAAAAATAAATCAGTTGTTGGATTACTCAAACAACCTTCTGCTTGCGTCTAGGCTTACTTTTAAGTTTCTTTAAGTGTTGTTGTAATCTCTCTCCCAATTATGCCTCTCGAGACTTATTGTACTGGCGTCACGTCCTTCCACCCACTGGCTTGCCCCGCATCTGTGTAAATGAAAATTTAGATGTGGATAGTTCATCCCCCCAATAATAACCTTTCAAACAAATAAATAAATCAGCGCATGTTCCGGAATAGAGCGTCATGGAAGAGCTGACCCAGTGGTGGTAGAAATGCATGTCATTCAGCGAGGTGCAGCAGGCGGCAGGGAGGTACTCCAGGCGCTGCCGCGGTCACTGCAGTTAGGAGAGGGAGTGGGCATCGCGGTTCAGTCGGGGCAGTGGAGGTAGGCGACGGCGGCTTCACGGCGAGGTCGGTCGAAGCGAGCTCGGCGCGGAGGAGGCAGAGCGTGGTGACGAGGTCCCTGCGTGGCGTCGTGGCGAGGCTGTGGTGCTCGGCTGCTGGGATTCGAGCCCAGGTCTCCACGGCGAGGAGGGAACATCACGGTTCTGCTCCTGGCGAGGACGGCGTTCTGAGGAGGTGAAGTTGCGGCCGTGGTCGACGACGAGGACGGCCGGCGTCGTGGTTTGGTAGAGCGGTGGCTGCGGTCGGCGTCGTCGTGCAGGAACTTGGGGACGGTGGTGAGCTCGAGGTGGACGTCGCAGTGGAGGCGGTGCCCGGCGAAGTACAATGCGCTGACGAGGTCCGTGCGTGATGTCGCGGCGGCTTGACGAGGATGGCGTGGTGATGCAGAGGAAGTGGAGGACGCGCCGGCCATGGATGTCCACGGTGAGGCGGTGGGCCGTCGTCGTCCATCGTGGAGTGGAGGCGGGCTTGGCGCTGCAGCACAGCAAAGCGCTGGCGAGGCGGTTTGACGGAGGGCGTCGGCGGCACAGAGTGGCGGCACAGTGGAGAAGAACCGGAAGGGGCGCCGGCTGCGGCACAGAAGCAAGGAGGTTGGGGAGGAAGAAGAGTGGCAGTGGCGCTCCAGAGGAGTGGTGGAGAGAGGTGGCAGCGCCGGATGGGGATGGGGAACAGAGCAGTGGCGGCGCCACGGTTCTTATAGGCGAGCAGCTAGGGTTCCCAAGGTGCCGTTCATCCTCGACGTCTGTGCCAGGAATGGGACACGCGGCGCGCATCCCGCGGCACGAAACGCGGGGCCGGGCACGGACACCCAAAAGCGGTGCGAGGCGAGGCGAGGCGCGCGCTAGGCGCGCCGTTCTAGCGGCGATGGCGGCAGGGGAGCGCGTGCTCCCACTAGGGTTAGGAGGGGCGGCGTGGCTGATGGGCCGACTGGGCCGCGGTTCGTGCGGGCCGAAGGCGGTGCGGGCTGGCATGGAGGAGGCTGGATGGGCCGGTCGCTTGAGCTGGGCCACGCGCAAGATGAGCCAGGCAGGGAGTGAGTGGCGAGCTGGGCCACCTAGTTTCGGCTGGGCCGGTTGCTGGCTGCAATGATTGGGCCGAATGGCTTTCTTCCTTTCTTCTATTTCCTTTTCTTTTAGCTTTCGATCTTGTATTTTATTTGTTTAGTCCCTAATCCATGTTTGGCTAGGGTAAACTAGGTTTAGTAATAATTGACCATGTGTCAAGGGTCATCTTGAACATAAATTATGTTGGGGTCCAATCCCCCAAGTAATAAGAGAATAATTATTTATTGTGTATATTAGCTTAGATATTAGTACATTCAGATACTCATTAGTAGGTTTAATAGGGTAAATATTTATTATACACCTTAATATATTTTGTTTGATTTTATTAATCATCACAAAAATCTAAAAAGACCCAAATCACAAGTAGTGGTTAAAATGCACATGGTGATGTATGCTTAGTAATTTTAGTTAATGATCTAAGGTGGGATCCACTAGGTTGTGCGCTTAGGGTAAGGTTCCTCTCTTAACTAGTCATACGAAGTATGTTGCCCTACTATAGTGGACTAGTGAGGTTTTATCTATTAGGGTGGCTAAGTAGATGGTTGATCAACTGTGTATTAGCTTGTATCATTGCGATATGTGGTTAGGCATCTATATTCTATCATGTCAAGGTATTGCCTGGGGTTAGCATGGTGTCACTAGCCTATATTTATCTCATGTAGTTGGTTACTCATGCAAGGGTAGCCTCTAGCTAGTTATGGTTAAGCCATTGGTCACTTCGGTGTGGATAGCCCCTACTACCATGGTTTAGTGTTGAGGATCTCTATTCTCTTATGCGGGGGCCTTAGATAAGGTTCTAGGTTCTAAGTCTTGTAAGAGTTCGTTAGGGTTTTAGGTTCCGGACTTAGGGATATGTCACTAAGTCATCTCATGGTTAGTAGTTGGTCGCAGGTGCTACCACTAGGTATTCGATGTTATCCTAGGAGCTTATCTATAGGTAATATAAAGGAATGCATTATTATGCTACGTCATGTCTTTAAGAGAAAGATGTTCAATTTGAGATACTATTCATATGTGGCTCAAGGGAATGTAGAGACACTTGTGTTGATGTTTATTTTGCAATACTTAGCAGCTAAACATAGGTGCTACTTGTGCAAACTGGGTAGGGTTTCCTACATGACAAGCAGCAAATATGAGTTTATTTAGAAAAAATTTTATAGTTGGGATTTTTGTGTTTGGTGAATTTTCCGGGTTGTTACACTGGAAATCTTGTATTTTATTTGTATAAAACTCAATTCTTTTGTTCAACTGAAAATGAAAAAAAAAAGTAGCTAGGGGCCTCCCCTGCCGTTTCAGTGAAAAAATTAGATGCGGTGGGACTGGAGTGCTTATCAAATTTGGAGAACTAGGGAGGCGAGAATTTGGGTATTTTAGTGTAGTATACGAAAGAAAAGACACATAGCAGGGGAGAACAGCAGGATAGTTAGGAGTAACCAATTATTTTAGGGGCGGTAGTGTCGACGAAAGCTGGTTGGCAGTCCACCACGGGGCTACCCTTGGTGGTTATTTCGGTGTTGGACAAGCTAAAGCTAGCGATCGAGCGTGATGCAAGACGGATTTATCCAGGTTCGGGGTGCGAGATGCGTATTACCCTACGTCCTGTGTTTTTGTGGATTGTATTGCTGTGGTACCAAGAGTTGGTGTCTCAGATCGCGGAGATCTGAGTTACATGGTTGAGATATGGTTATAATCTGGTCTTTCTAGGAAACCTCTGCCCCTCCTTATATATTCTGAAGGGACAGAGTTACAAGCAAAACAGCCTATTTGGTACTATTATGCCGTACGTCTTGATCTTGTGGGCCTTCATGGCGAGCGGCCCAAGGCTAGCCGTGAGGGTATAGAGGTTAATACACCCACAGCTAGTCCCCGAGCATCATGTATCTTGAGGACAACACTGTCTTGACTTTGGTTGAGCAGTGAAGCGTGAACTCTAATGAACAGCTGTATACTAACTCCGTCGTAAAGGTGCATAGTCGAAAGATGCATGATGGTCTTGAAGAAAAAGAAAAATGATTCCCACATCCTGCCGATGTGGTCCCATGTTAACACATGGTGTTAATTCCACTGAAATGCTAACACGGACAATCTACCTGGAGATAGGACCAAAGTCACCGCAAGGTGACGTAGTCCCACGTAGTCCCAAGGTTGACAGAAGATGAGTATGCTGTGTCAAGTTTATGAATAGTCTTGAGAAAACTGACCGCTAGAGTCAAATACTAACGTAGACACTCGAAAGAATGAACCCATGGCTCCAAAAGGCCTGACCTGTCGCTCGGTATAGTAATCAGGCCAAACTGTTTGGTCGAGTCCCCAGCTCGTAGCATGGAAGGAAACGTGGCAACAGGAGGCCGGAACCATCGACTGGTCTGCTGATGCGCGTGGTCTGGCCGAGTAGTCCGGCCGAGTGGTTTGGCCGAGTCCCCAGCTCTGACGCGTGGAGGGACAGGTGGCAACAGGAGGCCGAAGCCGTCGACTGGTCTGCCGATGCGCGTGGTCTGGCCGAGTCCCCAGCTCTGACGCGTGGAGGGACAGATGGCAACAGGAGGCCAGAGCCGTCAACTGATCTGTCGATGCACGTGGTCTGGCCGAGTGGTCTGGCCGAGTCCTCAGCTCTGACGCGTAGAGGGACATGTGGCAACAGGAGGCCGGAGCCGTCGACTGGTCTGCCGATTTGAATGACGCGCGTGATCCGGCCAAGTAGTCTGGCCGAGTCCCCAGCTCTGACGCGTGGAGGGACAGGTGGCAACAGGAGGCCTGAGCCGTCGACTGGTCTGACGATGCGCGTGGTCTGGCCAAGTGGTCTGGCCGAGTCCCCTGCTCTGACGCTTGGAGGGATGTGTGGCGACAGAGGCCTGAACCGTCGACTGGTCTGCCAAGCTCTGTGATCTGATTGACGTATACCTCTGCTAAGTTATCTTTGATTTCGTCGGCAAGGCAGGTTATGATAGCCCGTTGATACGTGGCCCCTGCATTTTTGAAACCGAATGACATAGTCTTAGCAGTGGTCTGGACGAGTGGTCTGACTGAGTGGTCTGGCCGAGTCCCCAGCGTTGAAGCGTGGAGGGATGCGTGGCACCAGGTGGTCTGCGCCAAAGATTGGTCCGCCTGTCCCGTGACACCGGGTGGTCTGGCCGAGTGGTCTGGCCGAGTGGTCTGACCAAGTGGTCTGGCCGAGTCCCCAGAGTTGAAGCATGGAGGGATGCGTGGCACCAGGTGGTCTGTGCCAACTATTGGTCCGCCTGTCCCATGACACCGAGTGGTCTGGCCGAGTGGTCTGGCCGAGTCCCCAGCGTTGAAGTGTGAAGAGAGAGCAGTTGGACCTTCCCTGAAAAATAAATATCAAAACCGGTAGTATATGATGTACAAATAAAATATACAATAATCTCCGGAGAGAAAATCAGCAGGCTGATTTATTTTTAAGTAGGCATGTTAAGCGGATGATAACATATATGCCGTTTTAAATATTCAATGTGCAGTTGAAGAAAAAATATCGACAATTAAGTTTTGCCCCTGCCCTCGAAGCGGACTAACTCTATGGGGGACGTAGGGATGCACTAGCGAACAGCGTGGAAGCCAGAATCACTAGGTACCTAGTACCGTTAGAGAGCAACTACCGAATCTCCTAGTGCCATGTAGCGCGGAGCTGTAATACATCGTAAGAGGATCGAAGCAGTGCCTTGTCAAGCCGTTTTCGGCGGGCAAGAAATAAAGTTTAATTGTGATTTATGTATGTATGACAGATTAATGCAAATTTAGGTGTCGAGGGCACTCGGGGAGTGGTCATTAAAGAGTTCACATAAATGTCGAAGAGGTGTATATGACGATCGCTGAAATATTAATTGAGATATTAATACTTAGCTTTTTTATTGAAGACGTGTCGCTGTAGCGATCGATCGGATGACCCGAGCAGCAAGCTTGCCGATGGCCTGGCGTTGCCTGTGTGATGAGTCGTCGTGGTTTGCTGACGGCTTGACGATGAGTAGATGTCTTGCGTCCAAGTGCACGATGACGCACAACTGATACGCCGCCGGTCATGTCGTCGTGGAGGCTGCAGATAATCATAAAGTAGAATAGTAGTAGATGCAGAAACACATACGCAATAGAACGTGTATAATAATCATCTAAAAATCGAAACATGACTTAGCTTTTTATTGGCGTGACTACTTGCATGCATCGTACATACATATGATGTATGTGTATATGCCTGTACATGCTAATTAGCCTTCATGATGGTGTTTGTCGTTGACTCTGGAGATCAAGGCACCGCATGTAGTCAGTAGTCTGGGTCTTGTAGATGTGTACGTGTTTGCCTGCCCGGTGGATTCTTGCGTGGTAGGGGTAGTCAGCTTTTCCTCGATGGCCTGTTCGAAGTGGTGGTCGGACGAAATCGTATAGTCGTCGAGTTGAACCGCCATAGGATGGCTACATGATTGGTCGTCGTCGTCGTAGCAGATCGAATGAGATCTTGGTGGCTTGCATGGTGCATGCATATATGCAAATCGGCTTGCATGTTGCGTGTAGACCGAATCGTATCGGGGGAGACGGCGTGGCCAACTGTAGAGATCAGCCGTGATGACGAAACTGAGACATCGGCACGAGATGTCAATCGACTGAGCGGCGTGGCACTGATGAGCTCTCTCCAAAGTAGCAGATCAGGGCCTGGATACCTTGTGTACACCGTCACCGCCAGCCGAGTCGCCGTAGATGTTGTTGTTGAAGGACGTCCGTCGCGGAAAGCCGAGTCACCTCGGATGACATGGATGATGAAAATTTCCATCTCGATCGACTCAAGTCTCAGATACGCTCCCCCTACCTGGCACGCCACTGTCGACGAAAGCTTGTCGGCAGTCCACCATGGGGCTACCCTTGGTGGTTATTTCGGTGTTGGGCAAGCTAAAACTAGCGATCGAGCGTGATGCAAGATGGGACAAAAGGATTTATCCAGATTCAGGCCGCGAGATGCGTAATACCTTACGTCCTGCGTCTTTGTGGATTGTATTGTTATGGTTACAAGAGTTGGTGTCTCATATGGCAGAGATCTGAGTTACATAGTTGAGATGTGGATGTAATCTGGTCTTTCTAGAAAGCCTCGGCCCCTCATTATATATTCTGAAAGGACAGAGTTACAAGCAAAACAGCCTATTTGGTACTATTATGCCGTATGTCTTGATCTTGTGGGCCTTCATGGCGAGCGGCTCAAGGCTAGCCGTGAGGATATAGGGGTTAATACTACCACAGGTAGATTTATATATATAATGATGGTTGCTTGAGACAGGGATTGAATTTTAGACCCAATAGCCCTGAATTTCCATGCCAATGTAGTACCAATATGGAAATTCGTCCACTGACAAGATATTTTCTATTTATGAAAATGAAAATTGTGTCTATCTCAATGCATATCTGTTGGAAACCCGGCAGGAAAATTGCTTCTGGCATTTCTCTATCGGTATTTGGCAGGTTTCACTCCATCATGTGCAAGCAACATTCAATTGAGGATCCAAAGAAGCTAATACATCTAAATCCCACAAATTTTTTCAGATGTGACAACAAACATGAAAGCATGGTGCAGGCTTAAAGCGCTCCTGTCTTTCCTTTGTAAGAATTGTTTGGAACAAGAAGTGTATATCTTTGGCCCCCTTAAGAAAAGGAAGAATACTAAATGCCCCGCCTGTGATTAGGTCTGAATTAATTGAAGAATACTAAATGCCCTGCCTGGGATTTTTACGTTGAATATACTAGGAGAATACCCCGCGCGTTGCTACGGAATTTTCTTAAAAATAAATCTATTATAATATATAGCTTATGTAGATAATATGTATGTTAATAGATTAAAAATTTTTAGTATTTTGTATGATAGAGATGACATGGATTTAGTGGAGAATGGTGTGGATTTAGTAATGATGTGGACACCTTGCATTAATAGATAGAACTCGTTGCCGCGGGATTTTCTTAAAATAAATCTATTATAAATTTATAATACATAACTTATGTAGATGACTTGTATGTTAATAGATTA
>DXKC01012802.1:0-10856 GCA_031170775.1 Cymbopogon citratus
TGGACCCTATGTCATCAATCACAACTTAATTGAAAGCATCGTTATCAATTATTACCAAATCAAACTTTAGACTCTGAAATAGTATACTGATACTAAATATATCTACACTACCAAATCAAACTTAAGACTCTGAAATAGTATACTGATACTAAATATATCTACACGAAACTTCACTGAGATTGGTCACAAAACCCACCGTCCAAAGTGCTCTGGCACCGAGATCTAGTGGCAATACATATAGTAGTACTCAAGTACTCAACAGCCGATAGTGGGCCTCAACTCTCAAAGCTTGGCAGCAAAAAGCCACGCTAATCTAGGATTAAACTCCCCGCCGTACCAAAGAAAGTATCCACTCGCCATGGGAATTGAAGGCGCACTGCGGGCTGCACTGCATCAATCGGCGTCCGTCCTCGTGCGCCACACTGCTTGTTTGCACCTGTCCTTCTCTGCCTGCCTCGTCTCTCCTCCTACTACAGGTACCGAGCAACTTGCAGCGCCGAAAATCGTAGCGATCACTACTCGCATCGCATCAGAAAGGGCGCGCCGGTTTATTTCAGGATAAGAAATAAATAATATAGCTGTACTAAACAAACAAAAATATCCTGGTCCCTGTGTTGCTATAGATGGACTGTGCCGGCAACCAGCATGTGTGCTGGTACAGCGTCTGTCCTTCTTTAGCAAGACGCTAACGTGCCGGCGGCGGCGCCACCGGTGGTCGTCGTACGCGCCAGATGAAATGAAACGGCACGCGAGGACGAGGAGAACGATTCGATCGATAGATAGATAACCCAGTTTTCCGCAGCCGCAAATCACCCGCTGGGCCCCGCGCGCGTGCACCTCCGGCGTCCGCGCCGAGGTGTCGCGCCGCGACTGGGCCGCCGCGCCGCTCCCCGGGGGCTTCCACTACTTTAATCCCGCGTCCCGATCCTCTGGAACCGACGGCTCCGATCGCGCCACGCCGGTCCCCGCGAGAAGGTTCGGACGCCCGCGGTTTTCTAATCCCCCGCCACGCACAGCACAGCAGCAGCACAGAAGAGAGAGGAGGGGAGGGGGGGCCCGGGAGCAGCAGAGCACACCATCCTCGCATTATTCTTTTCGGATTTGCTCCACCCCCCGTGCCCGTGTCCATCTCAGGCTGCAGCAGCATCACATCATCGCCCACACCAAGCACCACCACCAACAGCGGCGGCGGCGTACCAGCACCACCAACGGCGGCGCCATCACCAGCACAGGCGCAGGCGCAGGCGCAGGCGGACTTCTGGGCGCCGGTACTGGCCTGCTGTTCGCCAGCGGCGTCCCTTCCTGTCAAGCTAAGGTCAGACGCGCCCTGTCCCTTCCTGCGTTGTTTCCTTCGTTTTAGCGGTCAAGTGAAGCAACGGGAAAGCTGCTTCTCTCGGGTGGATTCTGGTGCCCTGATCTCTAGGGCCTGTGGAGGAGAACGAGAGGTGCTGTGTTGTGTGTGATCGGTTGTTGCGGATAGTTGCATGGCGAATTTGTGCGAGGCTGCTAGAATTTTAGCCTTGTAGAAGGGGATGGGGGAACGACTGAGGAGGATCTGCTGTTTGGTTGCTTCTTTACACATGACATGCGCTGTTTGGTTGCTCCTTTACTCATATCATGCTAGTCACGGGAGCTTCTCACCATTTCTCTTGTGATCAGCCTTCTCTATCTTAGATTACTTCTACGCATGAGTTTTGGCTAGTTGATCCGCATCTTCGATTGTCCGTCGGTAATATCTTACTTATATTGGTATAAAGTGAGATAACAAGTTAGTGTATGCTTATTATAAATTAAGATCCATCACTGTTGCTAAGGATTGGTAGCATCTGTTGAGATTTGCATAGATAATAACATGATACTGGTGTGGATCTATGTTTGTTTGCCTACGTAGAGTTGAAAATTTTGTTACTGACTACAAAACGTGAAATGGAACAGGTCTTCCAGCGAGGAGGTTACCAATGGGTCTGGATAATACTTATGGGGAGCTATCTGGCATGTTCTGTGGAGGCCTGTCTTATGATGGCTACACAGACCACAGCAGCGCGAGTGATTATTTCAGGTTCACCGATCCGCTTCCTGCGATTGTGCCCCAGATGGCAGCAGAAGCCTCTTCAAATCCTTCCTCCAGTGTGTCAAGGGCCAACACGGAAACTGACAACCCGGAGGATTGGGAGTTCATCTCAGATGAGTCCCTCAACTACATTAGTCGGATGCTCATGGAGGAGGATATCGATGAGAAAGTCAGCATGTACCAGGCGGAGTCAGCGGCACTGCGTGCTGCTGCAAAGCCGTTCTATGACATTCTTGGGCACAAGTTTCCACCGTCTCCTGATCACCAGCCGATCCCATGGTCCATGGACAGCCCCAGTGAGAGTAGCAGTAGCATTTATGCACATTCTGTTGCAAGTACTGTAACTAGCAGCAGCATTGGTGGCACATTGGATAGCAACCGGCAGTACGACATTGGAAGCGGTGAGCAGTTGGAAGCTTATCGAGGCTTGTGTGATCAGTCTTCTCAGCCTCTTGTGGGTACATCAAATGATGCTTCCAATGCAGTGGATGTGCTAGAAGACCCTTTGATCATGAATGGCCAGATCCCTGAGTATTTGTTTGAGAGCCTCCCAACTTGGGATTTCAGGAGAGGTATTGAGGAAGCCAAGAAGTTTCTTCCTGAGAGCAATGCACTAGTGATTGATTTAGAAGCTGGTGGTATCACAAGACCTCAAGAAGCAAGGAAGGATGTTTCTTTGAATGCCAAAAAGGCAGATGTATTGAATGTCAAGAAAAACAGACAGAGTGAAGACCTCGACCTGATGGAAGGCCGGAATTTTAAACAGTCTGCATTTTGTTCTGATGAACCTGACTGGATTGAGATGTTTGATGATCTGCTTCGGCAAACCGAGAAGAAGGCTACAGATCTGCGAGAGCTGATGCGCAATGAAGCTTCCAAGAATTCTCAGGTCACTCAGACAAAAGGACCAAGTGGGCCACGACCACGGGGAAGGAAACCCACAAAGAAGGATGTGGTGGACCTTAGGACCATCCTCATCCACTGTGCACAAGCTGTGGCAGCAGATGACCGCAGAACTGCTAATGAATTGTTAAAGCAAATAAGGCAACATTCCAAGCCAAATGGCGATGGAACCCAGAGGTTAGCACATTGTTTTGCTGAAGGTCTTGAGGCTCGTTTGGCAGGCACAGGGAGTCAGCTTTACCGCAAGCTTATAGCGAAACGTACAAATGCCTCAGATATGCTTAAAGCCTACCACCTTTACCTTGCAGCATGCCCATTTAAGAGGCTTTCACATTTTCTTTCCAATCAAACAATCTTGAGTATGATTAAAAATGCATCAAAGGTGCATATCATTGACTTTGGCATTTATTTTGGCTTCCAATGGCCATGCCTAATCAGGCGTCTCTCCAAGAGGGAAGGCGGTCCGCCTGTTCTGCGCATCACTGGAATTGATGTACCTCAGCCAGGTTTCCGCCCTACTGAGAGAATTGAAGAAACTGGACAGAGGCTTGCAGAATATGCTGAGAAGTTCAAGGTGCCTTTTGAGTATAAGGGAATAGCATCAAAGTGGGAAATCATCAGAGTGGAGGATCTCAAAGTTGGCAAGACGAAGTTGTGATTGTTAATTGCCTATACAGATTCAGAAACCTGATTGATGAAACAGTTGCTGTAGACAGTCCTAGGAATAGAGTGCTCAACACAATAAGGCAAATAAACCCAGCAATTTTCATCCATGGAATTGTGAATGGGTCATACAGTGTTCCCTTCTTCATCACACGTTTCCGTGAGGCACTGTTCCATTTCTCTGCATTGTTTGACATGCTGGAGACAACTGTCCCACGGGATGATCCCCAGCGCGCACTCTTAGAGAGCGAAATGTTTGGCCGAGAGGCACTCAATGTTATTGCATGTGAGGGCTCAGACAGAGTTGAGAGACCCGAGACATACAAACAGTGGCAGGTGAGGAACCTCAGGGCTGGATTTGTTCAGTCTCCGTTAAACCAAGAAATTGTGATGAAAGCCAAGGATAAAGTAAAAGACATTTATCACAAGGATTTCGTCATAGATGAAGACAGTGGATGGCTCCTGCAAGGCTGGAAAGGAAGGATAATCTATGCGATATCTACTTGGAAGCCTAAGAATAACTAGATTCTTGGTCTCCTATTCCATTGATGGTGGTAGCTAATTGACAGTCCTGCTACGTTATAGCGTCTGGACCTTGACCAGTGAACCTATCTGAGCAAGGTAAGCAGTAAGCTAAGTTTGGTGCAATTTTAAACAAATCAAGGATGTAGTTGTACCATATAGTATTTCAGTAGTGTGGGTCTAATAGACCTGTTCTAAGGGCAGAATTTTGACAATGACCTGAATTATTTTATATCTCCAGGAAATGGCTTGAATAAGGGCAATGATCCACATGGAGCTTTGCTAGATTTACAACTGTCCAGCCAGTACTCTGATAAACTGGTAAAGGGGCACAGTCGTAGACCTCTCGGTACCATCGCCTTTTATTTAATTCGTAGTTTTCTTTCCAGTTACTTCTGTGACCTTCTTGGCGTCCTATTAGCAATAACCAGGTCGCTGCTTCTAGTTAATTAGCTAGTCAAACTACCTACTATCTTGCACTTATTATTTTTGACTTGTATCCATCCACGTCAAACATGAGTTTGGTTTTCAACACCAGCAGATAAAAAATTCCCCAACGAGTAAGCATAAAGCATCTAAATTTGTTACACGAGAATGGATGTTGTTGTTTGTGTGGAATGTAGCATCTCATGGAGTGCTTTGCCTTTGATGACCAATCTATTTTATTTCATCTCTTTTGTAGCAAGTGATGCGTGCTGTCACAAATTGAGTCCTTAAACTTGAGTGGAGCACTAGTTCGAGAATATTAGGAGAAAGTGGTGCTGCATATGAACATAGTACTTGCTTTTGGAGTCAATTTGCGAGTGGTGCCACAATAAGGCAGCATGATTTCAGTGTACCGCGACCACTATCAGCTTATCTTCATTTGATAATGTGTTGTTTTAGCTGATTTTGTCGGGCAACTCATTATTGGGTATGGGTTGACTTTTAAGAGCCGCTGTTTATATGTTCTTTGTTCTCTGTATAACTGGACCCGTTGGAATCTGTGTTGTCTATATTTGCTTCATATAATGTCTTAACCTTTTTTTTTTTGATAAAAATAGAGGTTGGAGTAGAATGCAGTGCAATGCCTAGAAAAACTAGATTTGCACAACATTAAAGGCCTCTCTTCCTCACCTCAGGATTGACCAAAAATGATTGCCAAGTCCGAGATATATTGCCGGCTTCATGTCTCAGGTGAAAATCGAAGCAAACCTAGCAGACCCAGTTCGCAACTTGCGGGGAGGTGAGGTTCAGTTTTCAATTAAAGCTTCTTTCAAGTTAACTAGCGCCTTCACGGTTTCGCCTGAACTGGAGTGGCACAGAGCTGTTCAAAAGAGTCTGCTGGTTGTCTGTACCGTCACGTTGTCCATGTCGTTCCGCCCTCGTTTCTTCACTGCCTTGTCATTCCTTTCCTGGAGTGAAGACGAGGGCTAGCACAGCCGCGAAATGAATTCGCGGCGGCACGGCACGGCACGGGATGGTCCGTGCGTGCATGTGAGCCGAGAGAAAAAGAAGATAAAGGCGACGGGGACATGGAACCAACAGGGGTCTCAGGCTCAGCTTGTGAACTGAAAGAGAGTCTGGCCGTGATGATGGCGCTGATGTCTCTCCTCTCCGAGGACATGATTTGAGGTGTTGTTTTCCCCCCCTGTGATTGCCCCGGTGTAAAGGGAAAGCGGCAGGCATGAGTGGCTCGCATTTTTTCTACTCATTATCACAAATGTTCCTCCAGCTAATTAGTTGCTTAATTTTTTTTGCATTTGTTGTGCACCAAGCGTTCTTGCAATAACCTACCACCTGCTTCAGAGGGCCTTTGTCTTTTGGTTTCTGATAGGCTTACAGTTAATCAGCTACACCCCCACTCTGAATTTAGCCTGTAGCCCGGCACAGTGAATGGGTGTCGTGTCATGAAAATCAGCTCAGCTAAAGGCTAAATCAAGATCGCATCAGGATTGGGATTTGGGCGTTTGTGTGAACCGATTAATTGCAAGCACGAGATAGCTGGGAGCTGAGGACGCTGCAGAGGCGCATATACAGTGTGCAACTACAGATTAACAAACTTGCAGTGGGCCTGCACTGCAAGAACTGTGTGATGTGGGCTTCTTCTTTAACGGCGCAGCGGGCACTGGGCTTCTTCTGCAAGCCCGAAAAAGCTTCGGCCTTTGGGAGGTCAAGTTGGGCGCTTGGCAAAGACGGGGACTTTCTGGTACCCAATAGCAGCCAAGGTTAGCGACGAGAATTTATTTTAGGCTGTGCAGTGCAGCTATAGTGGATTCCCATCAGTGCCAGCTTGATTATATGGCCATTATGTATTCAGGCTATACTGTATTATCTAACCTCCCAATCTTAGGTTAAATTATCCTCTGCACGTTGCACGTTGCTCAGCTCATGTACTCAGAAATCGGTTGGTTAGTTTGGGACCTTTTTCTCGTTAAATCCAACCTGACGCAACCTACCAACAACTCTATGGGTCTCCGTGCAAATTCGTGTCATCGTGTCGACTAGGCTTGCAAATTCCAAGCTTCATCATTTCACGTCCATCAATTCTTACAAAAGAAAACGCATTTAAGGAGCAATGGATGATTACATGACTCATGACAGAGCACAGACGACGTCAGAAAAGCTAGCTGCCGATCCAAAGGAGACGGAGCCGGTGGCAAATTAATTAACCTGCAAAATCCACTTCGCCTGTCTGATCAGCATCAGCTGATGGGCGCCAATTATGCGGGACGCGACGGGATCGCTGGCCTGGCCTGGCCTAGCTGTGGTCTGTGGACCATGCGTCTCCTTGCCTTGTTGGCTTGTTCCGGCGGCCGTGGGGCAGCACGGTGGCCACGAACGCCGCCGCGTCGAACACGTACCACTCCTGCCCACGTCGGAAGTGTCCCCGGGTTAATTCCACGCCACTAGTGCAGACCCCACAGCGGTTCCCGGGGATAAGCGCTGAGCTGGACTTGGCCTCGGTGGCCTCTATAGCTTGATCCACTCCTACCAGCAATGCTTTGCTTTCTTGAGAGTTCATCAGGGCATCATTCTGGCCAGCCAGCCAGGCCCACTGGAGGGTTTTTTTTGTTGTTTCCTAGCTGCCTTCTATATAATTCCTCTGTTGCCATCATCGTCTCAAATCATCTAGTTTCCTCTCTGTCCAGGGAAATGTCAATGTTCAGAGCTTTGGATCAAGTTCGTCACTATTTTCAGTGGAAAGAGAGATAATAACAGGTAGCACAACAGTATTTTTCAGTGAAACATGCAGCATGATGTATGATGAGCTACGCAGACCGTTTCAGCTTCAGTCCTTGTCAGTAGGCTACGTGTGCAGTCCTAAATTAGAAGGAAAAGTTCTTCCGTAGCAGCATTTAAATGTGCCGTGCGATCGGCAGAGATCGTGTGGACGGCAGCTGACGACGGACGGAAGGTATGTAAAACTCAACTAATCAATCAGTGTAAACTAAAATGGACGGCCACACTCTCCGTCTCCAAATACATATATGTGTGGGATAACATTTCGTGACTAAGATACCGGTTCTTGTGCCTACATGATATGCTAAACTTCTACTAGGTTCATCCCCGCTCGACCGACGGCATTAGCTTCCACACACACTCACTAATCATATATAGCTTATCTTATTGGCGGACTATTAAAAAGAAACTTGTTGTTTAGCAGCCTCTGCAGGTACCTCTGAATGAACCTCCCTTTCAGCTCACCTACGCTACGCTTTATGCCCACCGAGCTGAGACAGCCCCAGAGAGAAACAAAGGCAAGGCACCAAAAACTCGCTCGCAGGGGCGTCCGTGGTGGTGGTGCCCAATGCAAGGACAAGCAAGAGGAGGCGGCACTGACCGCTGCAGCAAAGCTAAGCCGACGCGACGGCGACGCCGACAGCGACGCGGCCGTCGGTCCGCATCGCTTATTCCATCCAATCCAAGGGAAAGAAAAACACCGGGGCAACCGTTGGAAATGCGCACTCTCCCCCGTCCGGGGCCGAAAGGCGCCCGCGAAACGGGATTACGGCAGAGGCCGGCCACTCTCCGCGGCCGTCCGCGCGAGGCCGGCCGTCTAGCTCCTGTTCATCCATTCGCTGGAGCAGCCTGTTGCCCTTTGCCCTTTGGCTTTATCGGGGCTTTGGGCTTTGGCCACCGCGGCGCGACGCATCACGCATCTCGTCTCGTCTCGTCTAGGGACAAAAAAAGTGACGCGCGACGACGTGCGCGCACACGCACTTGCCCGTTCCGTTCCAACGCTGACCAGCACAGCAATGCCTTGTCCACCACCGCAAAGCTAGCTGTTCCTGCTTGTGTCCGCTGTTTGTTTTGTTCCATTCGCTCGTTGTTGCATGGTGCGATGTGAATCGGCCGCAGGTAATCTGCAACTTGCCGATGGAACGCCGATGCCGATTGCCGATTCCGCCGGACGTCCCTCTCCGGCCCTCGCCACCGACAACGCCGGCCCCGCGCCGGCTCGTCATGTACACACGTACACGTACGCCCACATATATACAGCCCTCTGCCGCGGATCTCCTTTGGCTTCGCTCGGCATATCTATCAGGATCAATAAGGTGCCGTGAGCCAACCGTGGTTAATTAATCCAGCTGTTAAATACTCCCAGTTCACACGGCCGTTAACTCCTCCAACCGTGGTTAATTCCGGTTAACTCTATCGTCCGCGTTAGAAGCATAGTCCAAGAAAGCTGTGTGGAACTGGGAGTATTTAAATCTTCATTCATGGTGTAAACATCATTGTATCCGAGCTGAGGATACTATATATTTGTGTGCTCGCTTCAGACAGCAGCATACGTTGGTCCGTTGACATGCAGCCAAGTCAAGTTTCCATATTAGCAAGCGCTCATTTTTTTTCCTTACAATTTTCATCTGACGAAACTGATGGGTTTGACCCAGACAGCCTACTCGCCGCCTGATACAAAATTGTCGTTTGACCCTACGTGATGACATGCATGCTTATGTAAAGCTCGTGGTTGAAGAGAGAAAATTAGCCATTTCCGTGCACGGTGGACTAGCTGAAATAACATAACAAAATACGTGTTTCGGTTTCAGCGCACCAATCTTTCTCTTGAGATTGCACGGAAGCGAGGAATAGCCAGGTGCATTACAGCTAGAAATGGGACAGAAGAAGCAATATAATGCGACAACGGATTGGTCTTCGTATTATAGCCGCGTGTACAATGGGATTAATACGCATCAGTCGTGTAGCATTACGCTTCTGGGCATCGTTTTACTTCGTCCCGTTTCAGGTATATGTGGACGATTGTAGCTCGCAGACTTGTGTGCTACTTGCAGCTAGCTCTAGCTGTCATCCGTGTGGCTTCGTTGTTTTTTCTCTACTACTTCTCTGTGCCTCTCCTTGGT
Source organism: Cymbopogon citratus (assembly GCA_031170775.1). Lineage (NCBI taxonomy): Eukaryota > Viridiplantae > Streptophyta > Magnoliopsida > Poales > Poaceae > Cymbopogon > Cymbopogon citratus. The sequence continues at coordinate 9,505 of DXKC01012802.1, forward strand.
ACGATAGTACCAGTACTAGGCTAGCCCACGGGAACGGGAAGTGACTAGTGAGCTACTAAAAGTACTAACTTCCTTCAATCTAACCAAGAACATGGACATCTCTGTAATTAGATTCACCATATATAATGAACTATGGTTTCATGATGTATCTATTTAAAGTCATAACAAATGTCAACAATTTTCTCTATAAACTTCATCAAATTTAAAATAGTTTGATTTAAGAAAAACATATAGCCCCAATATGTCATGAGCGAACTGAACGTAGCTCACTGATTGTTCTTTTTTTCTCTTTGTTTTGAACGTTGAACTCTTTGTAATTTCGTTGCCTCTGGTAATGAAATTCGGTTTTACCTACCACTGATTGTTCTTTTTAAGAAGGAGAAACTTGTCCATCGATTCAAGTTCTCGATTTGACACTAATATTTTTTTAATTCATTTTCAGAACAGACAAGATATCTACAGTAACTTTGTCAATCTTGAGATCTAATGGTAAGTATACTGATCGATCATACGACAAACTACCCCATTTGGTAGCATTATGTCAATCTTGAGATCCTCATGGACACTAGATTTTTGTAGCATTATGCTCCTTTTGTTTCGTGTACTGATCGATCATACGACAAACTACCCCATTTGGTAGAGCTCCGCGTGGCTCTTTCTCCTTCGTACACTATAGTAAGAAGCTAGAACATTGTTTGGAGCCAGGCCAAACTAGCCCAGCTCCCGACAGCTAGACAGTGCATCGTACCAATAAACTGGATTTCCATGTGAATCACGCTGACGCTTTAGTGCCTCTCCGGCTTCTGTTATAACGCACCAATACCACACAACTAGATCCATTAAAATTCCGATGACTTGACAGCTTCATCATCCGTGTGTACACGCTGACATGCATGTCCTGGTGTTACAAAAGTCAAATCAGTATGCTTAAGAAAATCACCCAGGGCCAGTTCGGGGACTACCGGGTGGCAATTAACACCGATGGTTCACATAGCTGTTGTTTTCACGCTCGCCAGTTCGCCGTCGATTATTGGGCGAAAAACGTGTAAAATAACACACAGTATAGCTTGCCCATGTATCACTGGAATGGGAGCTTCACGTCCGTGACATTTTTTTTTTTTTTTTTTGGATCTTGTCCTGGTTCTCCACTTGCGCACTAAATATAACCCCTTTCGGGCTCCCAGTCCTAATCCTTGAGAAAGTAAAGAAGCCAGACGTCTCATCAGTCGTGTCATTTGCCGGTTAAGTACTTGGAACATTTGTTGTCTGATTGTGTATACAGTGTATTTTCAATGAAAAGCATTGCTGTCTGGTTCTCGCGTCAGAAAGTGGCATGCTCTTTCCTGCACTCC
>DXKC01012803.1:0-12426 GCA_031170775.1 Cymbopogon citratus
TGAGAAGGAGGAGATGGAGGCGACCGCATAGGCATTCTAAAACATGATAGACTCGGACAACAGTTTCTCAAAACTGGATGCCATGCATTCGACGCATAACGGGGTTCAAGTTGAGTTAAACCTGAGTCAAGAAGGCTATGATAAGATGTTGGCGTGATATGCACCCTGATTCCGGTGGGCCACATACTGCCGAAGAGCATGCACGAAACTCCTTCATGCACTTAAGATGCTATATGGACAGATACATGCTTGTCCGAATGGGTGCTTCCTATTTAGGAAAGAGCATAAGGACAAAAGTAACTTGTAAAGTGTAAATCCTCCAGGAACCTAGAGGTAGACTCTAGTGATAGCCAGAAGAGGCAGCTTACGATCCATGTGAAAATCCTATGGCATCTTCCATTCCTACCTAGGATCCAACAAGTATACATGACTGCGTAGTTTATTGTTATATATGTGGTATATGTGATACATATTGTGGTAGGTGCGATATATGTGATGGATGTGATAAATATGCAATGTATGTTTGGATGGATCTGATATATATTTGTGATAGTTTCTGTTCGTCATGGTGAAATGTAAAAATTAAATAAAACGCTGTTTTCGATCACTTTGCCGGGTGCTATACTTGGCAAAGGCGCGTGTAAGGCCATTTCCCAATCCCAGCTCTGCCGAATTCCATGATAACGACACTCGGCAAACCTGGTCATCACTTGGCAAAGCCGCCATCACCGGTCCCAGCGCCGTGACAACGCCTTTTCTTTACCTTGTGCAAGACAAGTGGCACTTGGCAAAGAATTCTTTACCAACCTTTTTTTCCGACTACCTTTGCCGAGTGCGGTACTCGGCAAAGAAACCAAGTAGTGGAAGGATTAATTCCACATGAAAATTGATGAGAGATTGAACCAACATAAATAGTTGTCTGCGTCTGTGTTGAGGTTTGGAAAGTTACATAGGTAAGGCGCGTGCCTTTGCACGCACCGAGCTATACTCCCTCCGTCCCAAAACAAATGTCGCTCTTACTTCCCAAGAAACAAATGCTGGCAATTATATGTTAAAAAAGATTAATACTTATATTACATAATTAGTATCATCGGAAAGACATTTGAATCTAGTTTTTTAATAAATTTATTTGGAGATATAAATGTCAGGGTCCTAAGTCGAAGGCCCCATGAGCGCAGGCCTAAGCTCCAAGAGTGCATGCCCAATAGGGCCAGGCGGCCAGGAACCGCTGCGGCCGCTGCCACTACCATCGTTCTCGCGTTAGATTAATCCCATATTGTAAAGTCTACTTAGATATCAAATCTCTCATGACTATAAATGTACCGAATCATTTAACCATTAAATCTAAATAAATAAGTAGTAGCCGTAAGGATCTCTTATCCCATTCCCTTTTCTAAGCCTCGGTCTTCTCCCTATATCTTCCAACGTCTCTCTCTCTCCCTCTCAACCTTGGCCGCCTCCCCTACAAACCCTAGATGTGGCCCTCCACCTGCACCGCCGCTGACTCCTGACCAGCCCTAACCGCTGCACACTCCGCCATATATGCCGCAACAAGCGCAATCACGGACGCCCCCGATTGAGGACCGTGACAACTGGTACCGGAGTAGGTCTATCCTTGGACACCAATGGCTTCTACCACCGACTCCATGGAGGATCTCCACATCTTCACCGCCCACTGGGACAAGAGAATCTCTGACTTCTTTCAATACCAGAACTAGAAACAAAGGTACGAGTCATCGCCCAATAGATCGTTCATATTAAGAAGGATATTTCATCTCGCTCTACTGTCATGGACGACGACAAAGTTCACCAACTTCTACACCTTCCTCAATGAACATGTGGATAAGCAACAAGGTCTGATCACCACAGACAAATCTGCCATCGACAACACACTGCCCTTCCTTCGAGATCCCGATCTGATTACTGTTGACGGTTGTTAACCATCAATTTTATATGCCAACCAATGAGAGAAAAGGGGATATAAACTGAACATCACCATAGACTTAGGGCTTTCACTATTAATTTCCACGAGTTTTAGTGAATGTCTGTTTCTACAGGGTGTCAGCTGAAAACAACCAAAGATGGCCCACATGTTAGGTTTACATAGAAATAATTATGGAACAGTAAATGTTTTGTAATCTGAAGGTTCGAGAAGGCTCTCGGCCAAAGGGGAGCCCGAACGGGCTCGGTAGCCGGGTGGCCACCCGGGCGCCCGCCTCTCCAACTCAGCCAATCAGGCTCCACCTTGCGGATCCTGCCTCCACCGACTTTGAGGAGGAATAAACACCACACATTTAGGTCGGTTTGATCCAAGGGTTGTGGTGCATCCTAGGGGGCTATATAAGCAGGGCCCCTGGCCCCTGGAGGGGGCATTCCATCCATTATTAATTATCTCATTGTAGTGATGAGAGGGCTCCCCTGAAGGATGCTCTCTCCCTCTAGAGAATTAGGGCTAGACTTTCCAATGTAGTAGATTAGTTCTAGTTGGGAGTTAGGGAGAGCGGAGCTGGTGCTCCGGTTCTGGAGAAGTCTTGAGGGATTTGGTATGTCTTTGTATCTATTCTTGGCAAGACTTATGCTTTAATATATATTCATCTTCTCTTTATGCCTTTAATTAGTATGAGTGGTATAGTTATTGCATCTTGGCATGGGATCTTTGCTCGTATTGAGTACTCTAGTTATATTGAGTAATTAGAGTAGTAATCGATAGTGTAGACATGGCGTTTAGGCTATAGGTTAGCTGAGGTTGTGCCCAATCCCATGGATAGTTGTGGTAGCCCTAGAGGTGACAACTCTGTCAGGCCTTTGTATTCCACCACGTTCAGGTTGGTGTTTCGTTGAGCTTTTAGCAGCTTTCCCCTGACTACTTTCTTTTGAGAGTCGGAAAGGTACTGTTGCTCCAAATTGTCATGGGTGTAATCGTTATATCTATCCATACCCCAGTTACATAGAACCAAAGTAATAGAGAAGTGTATAGAAACCTTGATCTCTTCCGTTGTCCTCTCGCTATAACTAGCTACTCATTTATTACAAATTCTCTTATTTACTATCATATATCCTATCCTATCATTTACCCATGCTTTAGTCTAGTTAGTTTATTAAATTAGTAGATACATGATGGCAAATTATTAGATTCCTAACCCATGCTTCCCTGTGGTAAAATATAAATAACGTTATCTGGAATACTCTCGGTTAAAATGCTATAATGGTATTCTGTACGCTTGCGAAATCGTTCATATTCTCACTGGACTTAATAAATACCAACAAGTATTTTTGGCGCTGTTGCCGGATAAGCATTTGGCGTAAAGATTTTGATAATGATCACTAGCTTTAGTAGGACAACCCTAGTTGTGTTGGGTGTAGAATAGACAGGACATCAGATACCGTTTCAACCTTTCGGCGAGCTTCCACAAGAAAATAAGAAGGAATTGACGAACCCAGGGTGCCAGATTATTCTTGATTCATCAACATTGGAATCCTACCATCTCATAGGTATGTGTATACGTATATATTATTCTAACCATGTGTAGATTGGAGAAAAGGTCATCATCACAAGAATTGCAATCAAACATCAAGTGACGAGTACTATAATCATGATAAGTATATCAAGGTGAGAAAGTCTCGCTCATGGACTTTAAAATTAATGAGTAGTTATCCTTTATTTTCTTGCATTCCATTGTATGTTTACTTTGAACAATTCATGCATACACTCCGTCTAGTTTATGTTTCCCATGTCACATCTATTACATGATTAGTTCCTTGCACGCATTCATGTCACCTGCATGTAAAAATAGAAAAAAAAAGTCCTCACCATGATCTTACTCTTTCATCCCCATTTGATTATATCTCTATAATGCTTTCATGCTATCTTTGTTTGCTATAGTATGCTTTGGTTTGGAAGTGCTACCACTAGGAATTTCTAAAGTCTATTTAAATTAACCGTGGTGCTTAGGTTAAATAGCCTTCCTTAACCCAATCAGGACATGGAGTCTAGTTTGGTTATTGAACTAAAAATATGCTTTAGTAGATACTGGTTATTTTGTTGGACTAACCCTCACAGGAAACTCTCAAATCCAAATCGGGTAAGTCAAGAGATGAACTCACATCGGAGATAAAGCAAGGCACATGATGAACTCCAACAACTTCATGTAAAGGACACGGCTCATCATTTATGGAAGAACTATAAGTGGTCATTCATTTTGTCTTTGCTACAAGTTACGTTTGCCATAAACCATGATAGAATGCAGTGAATAAATAAAATTACTATAAAAAATGAATAATGATAAAAATCTATGCTAAAGTGATTAACAACCATATTTCTATTAGCATAGATGAAATCTAAATAAATTGTAGACAACAACCTGTATCTTAAAATTATTGCAACCCTGCAGGTATATGTCCACTAACATTTTATAGAAAGAACCTTCAGTGTGCCTATTCATGGTTTGGCACGTGCTTGCCAAACCACTACTTTAATGATGGAACAAAGAAGATGAGTGCCACGAATCTACAATATGGGCACTCACTCTAAGGAGGTGGATGAATACAGCTACAGACCAAAAGCAAGACCCTCTAGCATTGAGTCTTCCAAAACTCAAGCTAGGATGCTGATGAGAAGCAACATACAACTCAGCTCATATTATCCAATCTGAGGCCTGCACTCACCTTTTGGAAAACACCATCTTGCATGTTGGTAGTAAGGACAACAAGGATGAGAAGTTGCCACTATATCATGGTGTCCATCCTTGTGTCAACAAACGTCAATCAATGGTGGGCTGCCGACTAATTCCTAAAGATCATGAACATCCATTGTTGCAAGATGATGTTCTCAAGGCATTGGAGATGAAGCTTTCGTTAAAGTACCAATGAAGTTCCTTCTTTGATCATCAAGATAGCTTGTGTATGATTGACAACTCATCACCATGCCGCTAGAAGACAAAGACCATCAAGGAGGAACTCAAGTCTGCATCTCCAATGAACATCATTTTATCAACCAAGACTCATCAAAAATCAAGAAGGGTTGATGAAAGAATGATCATGTACACCCATCTGCATCCTCTTGAAGAGAAGCTGAATGCAAAGGATAAGTCCTGCTCAATGGACCTAAAAATTATGAGCCCTCGCCAATAGGTGAGGATTCAAGAACCAAGGAGCAATGCCTAAGGACATGGAGTTACAACACACTCTGAGGGATGCTTCAACATTCACACTTGACTTCAACTATCGAGTGCCTACGAGGTTCAAGCTTGGGGAGGAAGGTCGATGACTCCTCTGATGATGATCCAACAATTATCTTCCTCCACCCAACCAAGCTTCCATCGCTCAGACACACTGGTTTGCAGTCCCTTTACTCACTCTTACTTTCTCTCTACAAGTTTGAATGGTTCTTATTGCAAAATTAGAAATCAACTAAAGATGAAATAAAATCAATCCTTTAGAGAAAATGTAATTGTGAGTAAATATCTCATGCTAATTAAAATTTTCAAACCAACTTTTCTATAGTGTAGAAAGTGACCTTTAGCTTAATGACAACTATACCCTTGTTATTGTTTATACATTCCTTCGGGTATGTGTTGTCCACTAATGCTTTGCAGAGAAGAAATAATAAGTGAAGCAAAAGGTCAATAAAAAAAAGAGAGAAGGTCGAAGAAGGAGGGAGATCTGTAAGACAAGTCAAGGTGATAGTTGCGCCAAGCAGGGCAAACTTTAAGAAAAAGGAAAGGATGACCAAGTCATATACCCTTCATCACATGGTGTTGTCCTTCAATGATAAAGGTGTATCTTAAAGTAAGAGGTCACTATCTGAAAAGCTTTCCTTGGCTCTGGTATTCACATAAAGGAACAAATCATGTTTGAGTTATAATTTGCTTGATTCAATCTAACTAACTCAACATGTCTTGTCCTTAAACTTGTTCACCACTCTCTTAATCTTATGGTCATAATCTAAGGAGCTTAAATGATTGCATCTTTGGGAGATGATTGTCTTAATCATGAAAATTGATACATAATGTAAGGTTGATAATTCCTCCATTGGTCAAGCTATTCACTCCTTTCTATACAAAATGCTTGAACGCAACATTCATGCTCACCCTTCTGATCTTGCCACCCATAAAGTGAACTCGCCACCCATAAAATGAATATGTCACATCAATCTCATCATATTCTATGTGCTTAAGATTATAGAAGAATAAATAAGGTTATGGTTTTGTTGGTGTTTTTCCATCAACAGGACCCATGCACTTGATCTCTACCTTGTCTGTGTAAGCAGAACACACTTCAAGTAGAGTGCAGGGAAGATCCCCCAAACTCTACGAGTGGAATTCTGAACATGCAACACGTACACTAAGCAAGATGTTGCCAGCTTCCGCTATTAAAGCTTCACTTTAAACTGCTAGCCAAAGACGAACATGGGTGGCACAATCCTCAAATCACCATCTCAAGAGGTACAAACATCACGACCTCCAGTATTGGGATGAGATGAGGCACCTAAGGAGTGAACAAGGTAAGAAGTCTTGTTCGGAGGACCCAAATCTTCGAACACCGCGCCAAGAGGTAACACTCGGTAGTTATCTATATCTCCCTTTTTGCATCATATTTGAGTTTTCCTTTAGCATATTTACTTTCTCTCGATAGCATAATTTAGTTGCATCTTATTATTGTATTAGAAAATAAAATAAAAATGGCATGCATTATATATTAAAAACATTGAAGCCCCATGCTAATACACTTGTGGCCTAAAACCCATAAGTCTATTCTGCTGTGGTGGCATAAAAATAAAAATATTGTATTCATCATATTTATGATTTTCTCTGCATTCCATACTACAAATAAAAATATCAAAAATATATAAAGATCCTATTACTATAGAAAAATATATTAAGAAGTTCTAGACACATGAAGCTAGGAGGTTTATGACTAACGCTTAACTAGTTCCACGAGCTTTGTTGTCTATTTGAGCTTCACAGAATTTGAAGGATCGACATCAGTAAGCAGACAGAAGGACAACATGTACCATGCTGGAGTGCTGTCTCAACAATCATCACTCTTCACACTCCGTTAGTAAAGCCACTCCTTCACTATCTGTCTGCTGCATCAGAAAGACTACGCAAACATCTAGCTTGGGGGAGAGCATCCCCCATGTATCCACCTAAGTATTCCCTTGCCTACCTATATTGATAAATAGATATGTTTCTGCTAAAATATAAAACCCATGAAAAGATGGATAACCTTAGAAAACCAAATAAACATTTCCCTAAAAATATTTTCTTTGTGATTTTAAGATTGCTAAATAAACATAGGAGAGTGTGCAAAGATTTATCTTGTCTAAATAAACCCCTAGAATAAAAACTCTCTTATGGAAATGATGAATAGTTGCTCTGCCATGATTCCTACCAAGTAGCTAGTTTTTGAACTTGAATTCCCTCAAGTTGTTAGACATAATTATTCTGATTTGAGATTCGCTCTAAACCTAAACTTGTGGGTAGCGAATACTTAATCTCAGTCTAGGTAGTTGACTGATATGATATGGGAAGGTTTTGAGCTGCTGTTTGTCTCACTCCTAGAGATGCTAAGTTCTGCAGAATTTATCTTTTGAAAATTAAAATACTACATGATGAGTTCCTATATGACGAGAGTTTAAAATTCCTACCATAGCCATACATTCATGCTTGCTAGAATAGGAAGCCTTACACTTCCATTTACTGCTTGTGAGCATTGAGTGTGGTCAAGCTGTGTAGACCCTTAGGAACTGGTCTGCAGTAAAAATCAAGATCCACGTACAGTCCACCTACATATGCTGCTTCTATCTTAGAAGTACGCAACCTTATCCATTTCACCTACACTACTTCCATTTTGGAAGTACCATCCACACATATATACCCCACTCAGATCCACCAAGAAAATAGTTCTATTCCTATCCTAGGAGTAAACTACCCAAAAATATTCCTATCAATCACCCTTGCTAGCCAAATAAAAGCTCTAGATGTTTCTAAAGCTACCTCTCAACAATGTCTCTAATAAAGAGGCTTGGGTGCTCTAAAAAACAGGCACTCCTCGTCCTGTTTCTCGGCTTCTTCCGGCTCGCCGGGAGCCTAGCTTGAGCTGGCCTCGGAGTCTCTTGCATGCCTCCACGATGATCGCCTCAGGGCTCCATCGACAGCATTCCTGAACTTGTCCATGGTCGAGACAAAAAAACAACACGAAATGTTTCTTCTTGGGTGTGAGAGGGTTAGTGAAAAGTATGAAACTTTCACACCCGAGAGCTACCTTGAGCTAGAGCTTGTGCAAAGGTTGCAAAATATTGTTGGAAGTAGAGAATGGTGAAGTGTGAGAGAGTGTGAGAGTGTGAAAGTGAGAAATGGGAGTGGGGTGATGCTTCAGCCTGGCTACCTGCTATTTATAGCAAAAAATGGAGCGTGGGGGTGCAAGGGGCAATGGCTAGGAGCCGTTGGCTCTTGTCGGGAGCCGGCGACGCTAGTGGTGCACCGGCCGGCGCAGGTGGGCCGGCTGGCCCACTGGTGGGCCCGCTGCTGCTCCCCTTTGACAGGTAGCTCACAACAGTTGTTTTGAACTCATGACCATTGTGGTTTTTCCCAGATTCAACTTTTCTCTCTCTATTTTTATTTTCCAACAATATTTTGATGATAAAAATATTTCCAAAAATTATTTTAAAAATGAGTTTCTATAACTTGAGAATTTATTCTTTCTTTTGAGGCAATTTTCATAATTTCTGAATGACAATGTTTTTATGGATTTATTTTACTAAAGAAAATTTTGAAATATAAAATATGCATTATTATATACTCACTAAAACATTTTTTAAGCTATTAAAGATAACTTACCGGTTTACTTGTCGGTCAAGGCTCACCTTTAAAGTCCTTCGAGCGGGACTTCCTCCCCTTCAATCTTTGCTTGATGAAGGTGCATCTGCCCCGGGAGAAATGGGTACAGATGTTGCCGCCTTGATCCGCCATACCTATTTGTTAATCACAGGTGGCTCTGGCTTCTTTTTGGCCTTGCTATTATTATTGACTTTTTTAGCATAGCCATTGGGTAGAATTACGGATTTTTGTTTAATAGTTAGAATAATTTTTCCTTTCCCTCTATAAATTGTCGCTTTTATTGTATTTAGAAATGGTCTTTCTAGAATGAGAGGAGCAGCGATGCTGTCGCCCATGTCTAGGACGACAAAGTCTATAGGGACGAACTCATCTCTTACCCTTACCATGACATCCTCGGCCATCCCCTCGGGTTGCCTAGTCGACTAGTCCGCCATCTGCAATCGAAAAGATATAGGGGACAATGGTCCACCTAGAATTCGATCATACGTTACCTTAGACATCACATTGATGCTCGCCCCAAGGTCGAGTAGGCGTTATCGGTCGTGTGAGAGCCGATGTCGATGGTGATCGTCGGGCGGCCGGGGTCGCCCATTTTGCTAAGACCAGTAGCAGCACTTGCACAAGGTTTACCAAACCTTTTCGAGATCATATTAATAGATTCAAGGGAGACCTCAGGTTGCCCTGGGATCCCTCCTGAACCAGTAATTGTAGGAATAGTGGCTGCTATCTGAGCTAATTGAGTTTCTATCATTTTGTTAAAGCTCAGCTGGTTCTTAACAGCAGATGATAATCCTTCTAATTTAACATTTATATTTTTAAAGATTTCATCATTGTTCATTATCTTTTTAGTAAGATTTTTGTTAATTTTAGCTTGGCCTAAAACCAAATCCTTAATTGAAGGTTGATTCAAATTATAATTTCAGTGGTAGTTCAAACTACCTTGGAATGGTGGACAAGGTTTGGTTGTTCCAGCCATTGCTTCCTCCTTGTTGTTGGCAAAACCCGCTGTTGATGTAGGTTGCGTCTTCACAGGTTTCAGGGCAATCATTCCCCGAATGGCCAACATTGCCATAGACCTCACACGCATGTGAGAGTCCATAGCATTGACGATGCCAGATGTATCTTTTGGGGCATGCTCATCAAACTTCTTCAAGAATAAGTCTATTTTTACAGCAAGCATATCCATCTCTTTTACGATATGCATGCCTTTTTGTGCTTTGGCAGGGGTTCTCTCTTCCCCCGAGCTTGGTTTTCTACCATCTTGTTGATTAACGCCGTAGCGTAGTGAGTGATAGAAATGCGCCATCAGCAGCGGCATCTAGGTGTCCCTTCAACATGGGTGTTAACCCATTGTAGAAGTTTTGGAGCACCAGCCAATCTTCCATTCTGTGGTGGGGCATGCTAGTATGTACTCTTGCAGCCTCTCCCATGCCTCCGGAAAGGGTTTCATTGTAGTCTGCTGGAAATTGGCAATTCTTCCCCTCAGGGCATTGGTTTTGCCCATGGGGAAAAACTTAGCAAGGAACGCCATAGAGCATTTGCTCCATGTGTTGACAGCTTCCTTGTCCTTGTAGAACCATTGTTTTGCCTTCCCACAAGGGAGAAGGGAAACAAACGGAGCTTGATAGCATCTTGTGCGACGTCTTTTATGATGATTGTGTCGCACATCTCAAGGAAGTTTTGTAGGTGGGCATTTGAATCCTCCATTGGGTAGTCCACAGAATGGACTTGCCTACACCATAGTGATTAGCCCGGTCCTAAGTTCAAAGTTTCTGTCCCCAACATTGATAACAGGCCCGGTGGGCACGTTAGCAACAACGGGAATGGAGAACTCGCGGAGTGACTTCTGGGCCATGTTGTTAAGTTCAGATGATGCAGCAACGACTGGTTCTTTTGTCAGCGGAGTTGCAGAAGAAGAAGCGGTATGAGATCGGCTCTTCGTTAGGAGTGCCTCCGGATTTGAGTTGAAGTTTTCTGGCAAAGATAAACCAGTCATACACTATCCTGTTTTCATCCACAATAGGAGAAAACATACAAGTCAGCCTGCATAGACAATGGCCATATCCTAATGAATTCAATTATATTTTTCTTTTTGGTTTCCTATACTAGTTTTATTTGTACCAATGCCTTCCCCGGCAACGGCGTCAGAAATGCTTGTTGGCATTTCTTAATGCAATCACGAAGTATGGAGGTTTTAAGTCCATCCCGGCGACCACGCCAGAAATGCCTTGTTGGCAGATCTTAGCATCGCTAATAGAATTGTATCTCTAGCAATGATATAAGTATTGCCATGGTGATAGACCACATCCTTTTAGAGATAATATCCATAAGCGCACGGATCTATCATTGTAGCATTTCACCTGAAAGTCTTTTAGGGTATCGTTATTTATAATTTCCCAAAAGAAGGCGGGGTACAAATTTGTTTAGCATATAAGTATTTGACTTCATATCATTGAAATAGGGCCCATTGCTATGCAGGAGTAAGATAATAAGATTTGTAGATAGTGGACACACATAGAGCAACCTGAAGGATAAAAGTAAAATAAAGAATAAAAAAATAATCCGAAGTGGAGCAGGTTACAACTTATACATTTGCAAAGAATAGTTAGTGTCATATGATAAACAGATTAAGCTACTTGTCAAGGTCAAGAATGATAGGGAGAATCACGGCAGCTGATCTGTCAGCCGATGGGGATCTTTACAACTCCTACACAACATACGGACGTGGGGAATTACAAGGGATGGACATGACTAGGTCACTCCCTACCACCTACCACCTCAACCGTGGTATGCCGTCATATCCGAAGGCTCCCTTGTATCCAGACACCACGCTCGCATACTAAGGAACTACCTATGTCCCCCCAGAACTCCCGCCCTTGGATGGACGAGCTAAGACATAGGCAAACCCGAAGGAACAATGAACCATCACCCTATCACAATCATAGTCTCTAAGTATGTAAATGTTGGCACTCATTAATGACAATTATATACCATCAATTATTGCTTAAGTCACATCTAAAATGATGATCAAAGCATAGTTGTAGGGTTTCATTCTAACAAGTTCCACGAGTGGTGTAGATCTCACTTGTTTTGTAGGATATGAATATTTTACAAAAAAAGTACCACCAGTGATGGATTTGACCACACCATTGCGAAGACCTCATTGAGACGATCAAAATAGACCCATAATTTGCTATAATTGGAGTCCCGACGAGAGAGTCCCCGATGCATATGACTCAAGATTCTCTAGAATATTCCGGAGCCTTCACCAAGCCAAGAGTTTTAAGGACTAACCTAATAAATTCCACAGCTTTGGTGAATTGTTATTTTTTAAGAACTAAACAGTATAATCTAAGGAGGAGTAGGAGGCAAGGAACCATATCAAATCAAGTTGGATCTCCACAAAAGTCACGAAAGAAGGATCTAGAAGACACCAGAAGCCACCAGAGCAAACGAGAGGGCAACCTGACCCCAGCCCAGGTCGGTCGACCTAGGCCCTAGGTCAGTCGACCCAGGTGGGTCCCACCTGCTAGCAAGTTTCTGTCTACGGCCTTCCACTGCCTTTGAGGTCCAATCTACACCATCA
>DXKC01012817.1:0-10080 GCA_031170775.1 Cymbopogon citratus
TTTTTTTTAGCGCTGCAGCGCGTACTCGGACCTCGGCTCGAGGCATTTTCTCGTTTGACATAAAGTTTGACCGCTCGTCTTATTCAAAAAAAATTTGCACAAATATAGTCAAATTTAAGATATTCTTGAAGAGATTTGGTTAGTTAAGCAAGCCACAACAAGAGAAATGGTTTTTTTATAAATTTTTGAATAAGACAAGTGGTCAAAGTTTATGTCAAAAAAGTCAAACGACTTACAATTTAGAATGGATGAAGTACCTCCGTCCTAAATAAAAATAAAAATAATATAAATCCTGTATTTTTTTTAGTCAACAAAAAAGTTTCTCTAAGTTATAAAAATAGTCATAGTATTAATTTTAGATATACTTACTTTATATTCCATTTAATGATAGCTATTACAATTATAATATTTTAAGGAAATAAAATTATAAATATTAGTGTATTTTTATATATTATTAGTGGACACGCAGATGCCATATGGTAAGTGTCTAAAAAGAACTAATATGCAGTGAACAAAGACAACGTTGGACTTTGTAATAAACAAACAAACAAATCAATACATTAATATTTATCAAGCCGAAGATATCCATAAAAGGTGGGTGGTATTGGTCGGATCTAGTCCAAAATTCAAGATACATGGTGACAATGGTGGAAACCTCGTATTCTAGCATACACCATAAAAGTTTCACCACAATTGAACCATAGAAGTTACTGTTATAAATTATTCTAATTAATTATAAAAAGTATAGATATAAAGCTATAAAAAAATTATACTAAGGCATACAATATTATATGTTCACTACATAAATTTACTCATGTGAAGTCCAACAAAAATGGATTTTTTTATTTTATGATTATTTTATGAGTTACTATGGCTTTTTTAAAAGATTTAGCGGAAATAGTTTTTTTTTTAAAAAAAGAGAGACAAAACCACTGTCATTCTTACAAAACCACCATCCAAAACTGCTTGAAAGGATCATTTGACCGGTTTTCAAAAGTTTAGGGATAGAAAATATAGTTTTATAGTTTGTGGGTCAAGTAATCCACTCTCAATACGAAGACTTTTTTCTCTGAAGTTTATAATATAAGAAGGATCCAAATAAACTCTCTATGCCACTAGGATGTATTACTTGTGATTAGATCACTGAATTGTTGGTCAGTTTGTTTCTCAATGGACTGCATCGTAATAGTTTCAAGGTTCAAGCAAAAGTTCAAATATGCACGAGACTTGTTCGCATGCATCCAGTAGGACGAAGTACCATTGCCCGATTACCTTTTTTGTGCAAAAAAAGAGTTTAATTAATCAGTAATATCATTACAAAAAAAAGGATTACAACCCATGTCTGGAAAACACGCAAAAAAAAAACCCCACTAACAATCCCTAGACCTAATGGTATAGGTCGCCAACTCATGCATCACATTATTTTGATCCCTACTAATCTTGACACTCTAGCTAACATAGCTGGCCACCCAAAGCACGCATCTCCTCGATGACCACAGAATTGAGCGATCACGCCCCTTAACATTGAGTTTGGTAACCATTCTGACTCAAGGACAAATCAGCACGCTCGGACGCATGAGAGCCATATTAACCCCTTCCGAGCACACACGAGCTTCGGCATCCTCGGCGTCCCTGTAATGTGAAATAGTACGCCATGCTGTTACTTAATTCAAGGACTCCTTCCCAATCTCTAATTACCACTCCCACTGCAGCATCTCCTGAAGCAACATCTCCTGAAGAGGGATTAAAAGCAACATCAAGATTAATCTTGAAAGTACCTTGCAGCGGCAGACTCCATGGTGACCTTCCCCTTACGCCTTTCTGCTAGACCGCTCCTGAATATTACTTAAAGAGGGCGCCAAACTGCGCTTGCCTTTTAGATCCACACACACACTCTTGCCCAATAACAAGCAGCGAGTCCATGTAATGGGTAAGGAAGAGGCCGAGCTAGCAATAAAAGGAGTGGCATCCTCATGGATGACCTAATTACGCTCCTAGTGTGCCAGAACAGCATGAAAAGATTGGCCAAGACCTCCAAGGAATTATTATACACCAGCATCAACATCCAGTCTGGTCTATTCTTGGCTAGACGGCAAGGACTAGTGGGCTCTCATGGCTTGCCGGAGAGCCAATGCATGGGGGGCAAAGCAACAAAGCATGGTAGATATCTTCAGCTTGCTGACCACACAGCTAACACATATTTCTTATTTGCCCTAGTTGGTAAGCCATTGTTAATAATTTTCATGGCAAAAACACTGACTTTGAGGGCACCTTGACCTGCCACAACTTCTTCCATGCAGCTCTGCCTTGTTATGGATTTGAACTAGTGCCAATGTTCGCCACATCATAAAAATTCCGGACAGCCAGCTTATACGCGCTGCGCCACGAAGTCTGCTGTTCCATGTACAGACAGGTTTAA
This sequence comes from Cymbopogon citratus, assembly GCA_031170775.1. Lineage (NCBI taxonomy): Eukaryota > Viridiplantae > Streptophyta > Magnoliopsida > Poales > Poaceae > Cymbopogon > Cymbopogon citratus. The sequence continues at coordinate 2,420 of DXKC01012817.1, forward strand.
TTTGGAAATCTCTCAAACATCACAAGGATAGATATACCTGCGTATAGCCATGTCTCATCCGACAAACATCTGTCATCAACCAGGTGATGCACCCAATGGAGCCGACAGAGACGCCTTGGACCAATCAGTTTCAGACCATGACACTGATTGCTTTGAACATTTCACTCAGCTCAAAGCTAGCACAATCACCATTTTAAAACCCTGCGGTCGTTATATCCATGAAAATATAGAAAATCTGGAGCATGCTAGATTTCCGATTCTTTAATCAAAAGCTACATCCCTTAAACCAATGCAAACAAGATGGCAAAAGAAATACAATACATTTTCAACCCCTTGTTTTTGTGAAAGAATGAACAACGAAACCAAACATCTTCAGCATCACATCTGGACAATGAGAAATTTCAGATTTATCTAGCATGGAAACTCACGTTTACTGACTTCAGCGTTCTATAGTTTCACATGCTAAAAATACAGTGACATCTGAACATTTTCTCCACTGCAGAAAATACTAGGAAACAATGAAAAGGCGGTAGATTTAGATTGAGCAAAGCTATTAAGAAGGCTGTGTGAACTACATAGCATGGTACCACGCTGGCTACCTGATTACAGACAAAGACAGCATCCTTAATACTTGTGCTGCTTTAGTTGATTCGAGCTTAACCTTGACTTAATTAAGTGATAGAAGGTCCAGCCTCATGCATAGCCTTCTATCCGCTGAACTGAAACCCTTCACATATATCAAAGTCATGCCATAAGTTGAGGAGCATAAAAACAGTACATGGTGAACATATAGAAATGATAATAAAAATATTTGGACAGCAATAAGATCAGCCCAAAAGAAAATAACCAAACCACACAATAAGACAATTTGTCTCAAAGACTTGACAGAGTGTTTCTAGAATAATTGGTTAAAATCATTTAAATGAATATGTTTACGATAATTGTATAGTATTGCATATTGACAAACACATGGTGTTATTATAGTTTCAAACAACCACAAAATTCTGAGAAAGTATTACCAATTTCCAAAACAAAAAGAACATGCAGTCATAAATGTTAGCACAAAAACAAGCCACCCACTGAGCAAAGGAAATCAAATCAATGTTACATTCTCATTTTGAAAAAACATTTTTGTATTCTGGTATGATATGACATTAGTAATCTATTATACACTCACATAAAAGCTAATGGTCAACTTTTTATTTAGTTGGCAGAAAAAAATGATATGATATGATTGAACTTACTTCACTGCAATACAACATTCTAAGCTGGTGGGTGATGATAAGACAAGAAAACAAAATGTACCAAATGATTGTCATGAAAAAGTAAATGATTAATAAGAATAAAAAACAAGCATTTGTGTTTCATTCATAAGCAATAAGCAACATGACACACTATGGTTCAGAGAACCAAAGCTAATAGAATTGCTGCTCAGTACAGCTAAATCCAGACATTTCCATTCATATACTGTAAAAATAAGCAAAATGTGACAGTAATATTAGTTAACTTACATATGTTAAGTTGTTTACTAAGAAACGTCAAAACATTGTGAACTCTGTCATCATACACTTCACATTTGACTTCAAGCGTCTTAAGGTGTTGTGATATTGCCGCTGACATCTCCAATGCTTTGCAGCTCAGTTTAATCTCCACTTTATGTTTAGGTCCCTGTGGTAAATACAGAGATTTTGCCAAGATCAATCGACAAACTAGAATTATAATTTGTTCTAGTTCCTACAATGCAGAAGTTGCATTTGAAATTATATACCTTTGAATATAGTTGAAGGGTGAGCTTCTCTAACACTGGCGAAAGTTTGAGGAAGCAAGCTAGGGCACTGAAATCAGCAGGCACGCACCAGTATTCATCAAGGAGCAAAGACTTCAATTTGTTGAAACTTGAGCAAAATGTCAAGTCCCTTCTGAAAATAAACTAGACAACGTAAACAAAGGAATATCAGTAAATGGAAATGTACGTTGTAGGCATGAACATTATGACACAGTTTGTAAGAATACCATGTCAGTGCAAGGAGATATTAGCACCAAGTTCTGAACTTCCGATAAACATTGCAAGAGAATACTTTGGTTGCTGTCATCAGAGTCAAGAGTATCGATATCATCACCACAGATTTTGACAACTGCTGTTTGTAAGTATGGCAACCTCTGAAGCGATGGAGTCCTGCCGTCATGGACTTCAAGCCATAGTGAAACAAGATTCGGGGCACAGATAGGCAAGCGCGAATCATAGCTAAAATAACCACACTTGATGGTTAGACGCTTAAGGGATTGTGACCAGATGAGTTCAAGACCCGCTAGGGCACAGTAAACAATCTCAAGGTCTTCCAAAAATGGGTAGTAGGACAAGTCAAGGGCTCTGAGCATCATGTTGCCGACATTTTCAAGCTCTAGCATCCACACAGATGAGCCGGAGCACCCGGACTTTGCACTGGAGAGCTATACGGATCCAAAGCTCGATGCGGCTCATGTCAAAATCTTCATCATCACCATCGTGGAGACGGAAACGGAACTCACACGTGTCGAGCCGCGTCTCAGCGCGGATTTGCAGGCGTAGCAGTTGGTCCACAAACTTGATCTGACGAAGCACACGAAGCTTTGGTTGCTTCGTTCCGCTGCACACGAAGCGCAGGACGGTGGTGGACTCCCACAAGTGGCGCCAGCGCTTGGCGAGCACACATGTCCGCACGACGTCCTGCGCTGGCAGGAAGGACAGTATGTGCTGCAGGACGCCGTCTGGGAGGTTGCTAATGTCGTCCCGGCCTTCGACCGGAGCTGCGGTGGCGGCAGACGCACTCCGCGGGAGCATCCTGCATTGTGGGTGTGGGACAAAAGAAACAGTCAAGGAACACTTTTTTTTTTGAGAGAACAGTCTAGGAACACATTGAAACGGCTAGCAGATCGATCCACAAAGGAAGACGAGGAGATGGATATGCATTTCATCAATCACCTGAGAGAGAGGCGGCGGCGGCGGGGACGCCTGCCGCAAAGACGATTGGCTTCCGCTCTGCTCTGCCCTATCTCCTTTCCTCGCCCTCGCCCGTCCCTCCTCCCTCCCGTCCCCTTCGCCTCGGATCCGTGACAACCTCCAAGGGGCGGGCAGTAGCGGCGGCCCCCAAGGGAGCTCCGGCGTCGGCCGCCCCCAAACTGCAAGAAGCAGCGAGGGCGGGCCCCAACGGGCGGGCAGCGGCGGGCGGCGAGCGGCTTGCAAGCTTAGAGCAGTGGTCGGAGGCGGCGCGGCTCGGGCATGGGGGCAACGGTGGCCCGGCGGCGGGCGCAAGAACAGCGGCGGCGGCGGCGGCGGCTGCGGGCAAAACTCAGCGCGGAGATGTCTCGCCGTCTCGGTGCCCCGCGGCGGAGGTTCCCCTTTTCCCCACCGTTCGATTGCGCTTTCTGATTCGTGTACTGCTGTGCACTGCTACAGTGAAGAGTTCGCTGTGGTTGGTCGCGCTTTATTATTCTTCCACACGGGAAGCCACCAATTTCGAGCTTTTATTTCAGATATTCAATATACAATAAATCCTGTTATTTGTTGAGTAAAAAGATAATATTTAATTAATGTAAAAATATAATATTAAGTAAGTTTATAAAAAGATCAATATTTATATAAATTCATATGTAGTGAAGAATGACAATGTTGAACCTTGCGATAAACAAACAAATCTATAAAAAAAATATTACCAAATATCCATAAAGGTGGCATTGGCCAGAATCTAGGCGAAAATTCATGGCTGCCAATTGCTTTTTTTTTAAAACATTTTTTGACAACATGCTGCCAATAACTTCAGGAAAGGGGTGGCGAAGGTGAATGATGGCCGGATCAACTCATTTTTGTGTTCAACCAGCAAAATTTAGCGGATGCAATGGCTATTATGGTTTTTTTTTTTCAAGGAACCAGGAATATATTAGCAGCATGTAGCTGCAGAAACCCTTACATTGTTTAGGGTTACATTGGTCAGTGCGTCCACGAGCGGGCACTAATGTTTCATGCAGTGACAGCGAAAATTTACAGCCTGCTGACTAGGTGTTTCATGTAGAAGAGCTTCCCTAGCTAAAGCATCAGCTGTATAGTTGAGTGTCCTGCTTATCCTGTAAATGTTGGCTTGGTGGTTGGAGGCAAAGTTGTCATAGACCTGAGTGTAAGCTTTGATTCTTCAGCCAGACGGGTTGGCATGATCTGCAGAGTTTAGGAATTGCACGAGTTGACTGCAGTCTGATATGAATGTTATGTTGTGAAAGTTGAGTTTATCTGCAATATGAACAGCAAGCACCAAGGCTGCCGCCTCCGCCATGATTTGAATGTTTTGCTCCAGTTGTACCTGAGGATTAGAAAAGAGGATGCCAATACCTGCAGATCGATCTGTTTGAGGGTGCTGATCTGGTGCAGTCGAGGCGTCAACATAGCAGCGAATCCCTGGAATGGGTTCCGGAGCTTGTGCGTAGTATCTGTCCAGCTGCTGTTCAGGTGCACCTGCAGACGCAAAATTCATACCTTGCAATCGCTGGTTGGAGTTTGCATAAACCTGTAGGTCGGTGGTGTGACGGTCGTGGTGGGATCTGAAAGTGTTGTTTTGAGTGGTCTGAAGATGATCACTCAGATTAGAAGTGGCTGGATCAGCATGAGAACTAATGCTTTGGGTTTGGTTGTGCCTCACAGCATAAGTGGCAGATGGGTCTTGAATGCTATTGATTATCCCCGAATGCATGACTTTGATGATCGTGGGGATGCTGTCTTCCCTGAACATCAGAGGAATTAGGGTCAGACAGTTGAGGAGTATGATCTTGTTGGTGATGCAGGGTGGCAGTAGTGTAGGAGGTCCTATGAGCATCTGCAGCATGGAGAAGTTGAGAACATGTCCATTGTTTATTGTTAAACCGATGGTCATTTCTAGCTTTCCATAAATACCAGAGGGTGAATATGATATTTTCTATTTTACTGTCTGAAGTGGAGGCAGATATAAAATAAGGAAGAGTATTTTGTATTCCATCTGCTTCAGGAAGAAGACTAGTGAGATTAACAGATATTTGAAGAGAGGACCATACCTGAGTTGGCAGAGTGCAGTGAAAGAAAAGATGGAAATCCATTTCTATCTATCCACATGCCGTGCAGTGCTTATCAATGTGCTATTATGGTTGGGGCGGCATGGGAACTTCAGGAGATGACATAAAACAAAACAAACATGTACGAGGGATTGGGTTGGTTTGGGTCTGTAATCAATGCCATTTTTATGAATAATTGCCTCCAACTCAAGGTAGGGAAGCAGCATAGTTGGACATACTTTGAGTAGTTCTATGAAATTTATGAGAATGGTTTTTTATCTGGATGTCATGGACTTAGCGTCTGGTCTACATTTCATGAAGTAGAACTATTCTAACAGCGCCATACAGAGTAGGAGGTGCCTCCATTCTTTCGTCTGAGATCCAAGGACACTATTCTTCTGACACACCGTCTTAAGTCTATTACTTCAGACATTATTTTACCAAGACATGCATCGTCTTATCCAACTAAACTTGTTAAGTCAACTAAACAAAATAACGATGTGACATTGTAACTAAGAAGAAAAGAAAATGATTTCTTATAAAAATTATGTCTACAAAACAAGACAAAAAAAAATCTGAATTATAGGAGAGAGAAGATATACAATTGGATAAAATTCTATTTTAAAGAAAACTTTTTGCTAAAAACATATTTTTTTTATAGTTTCAACTTGACAAGTATATAAATCATGTCATAGTTTATAGGCTGAGACTATGCTTAGCAGCAATTCTTTGTGCCTAGAACCAATAAAAAAATGTGTACTAGGTAAATGATACGAGAGACAAGACATACTATTGGATAATAAAGGGTGTGTTCGCTGGTCTAAGACTGGCTGAATTGGGCACATCAGCCAGCTCGCCGGCTGGTTTCGTTTCAACCAAATTCAGCCGAAACCAGCTTATTTCTACCTGTCGAACACAGCCAAAGTCTATTATAAACATAACTTTTTATAGTTTTAATTCGACAAGTATAGAAATCATGCCATAGTTTTTAGGTGACAACATCCACAAATTCTTCGTGCCTAGAACCAATATAGAAATTTTTACAGTTTTTGATAAAATTCTATTTTAAATAAAACTACTATTTGCTAAAAACATTTTTTTTTACAGTTTGAACTTGACAAGTATAGAAATCATGTCATAGCTTATAGACTATCCTTAGCACAAATTCTTCGTGACTAGAACCAAATACTGTCTGTAATTGAGCATTGCATCGCAGTAACACTATTTACAGTACGAAGGTACTAGCATGTCGGCTCGCATGTCTTCCCATCTCACCAAACCCCCGTAGGACCGTCGACGGTGATGACTCCAATAATCATTCGCCGCCTCTCCTAATCCTCACCATCACGTGCAATTAACCAACCCTCTCCAACCAATCCCCGTCGGAATTACAAGAAAGCCCCTAGCTTTGCTTCCCGTTCTTCCCCCTCCTCTCCGTTCATGGTGCTGCTGGTGGCCGTCGACCGCCGCGGGGGCCTCCTCTAAATGGCGCAGTTCAGGCAGCAGTACGGCGGCGGCTTCTCCGACCCCCGCGGCGGCCACCACCACCACCAGGCGCTCCCGGACTGGCACCGGCCCCACCACGCCTCCGCCAAGCCCTCCTCCCGGATCCGCCGCCCCGGGAAGCCCGCGCCGCGCCGGCGCTCGCCGGCCGCTGCTGCCGCCGTCGCCGCCGCGCTCCTCCTCCTCGCCGCCGTCTTCCTCCTCTCGCGCCGCATCTCCCGCAGCCCCGCAGGTTGGGTCCCTCGCGCCCGTTGGCCTTCTTCCTGTCGCTTTTCTCCTCTCCTAATGAAAAGATCGCATCTTTGGCGCGTCCGGGCTCTTCTGTGGCGCGATTCGGTGCCGCCCGAGAGTTGTCGATCCAGTTTCGTGTTTGGTTGAAGCTCCCATTGCGCTTGATTTGAAAATTTCTCCGCTTGGTTGCCTTGTCGTCTCTGTGATTTCGTAGAGATCAGCCAAGATTCGAGCGCCGGGGAGGCGTTGCCGGAGTGGAACCAGAGCAAGAGCTGGAAGGAGCTCAAGTTCGGGCACGGCGGGGGCGGCCGGAGCGCGCGGGACTCCAGGTACTGGGACAGGGACGACAGGCGCCGCGATGAGGACTACACTGAGGAGGAGAAGGAGAAGACCTCGGGTGGAAGTGGGACCTCCGCCGATGCTGGCGGCAGCGGCGATAAAGGTACCACCTCTGAGGCAGGTGGTGAGGATAAAGGGTTGACTCTAGAGACTCGCGGTGGCGCTAAGGATGTTCCAGAGGCGTCTGAAGGTGGGAAAGGAGGCACCTTGTACAATGAGGGTGGCAGGAAGGAGCTGGAGCAGTATGAGGCTGCAGCCATGGGGGGCACAGGAACAGGGGTGAAGGAGGTTGATCCAGATGATGAGTATGATGATGGCATTGATACGCAGGATGATTTGGAGGATGCTCAGATGCATTCATCTGATGGTGGGAGGAAGCTTGGCAGTGGCAACCATGAGAGTGCTGAGAAGAAGGACGAGGTCGCCACTGAGAGGCACGCAGAAGCAGGTGGAGGGATCGCTGATAGTCATGATATTAGTAGTCCAGACAAAAAGAAGGTTTCAGGTACTGGAGATAAGAAGCGTGTGTCCAAGAA
>DXKC01012826.1:1845-14053 GCA_031170775.1 Cymbopogon citratus
TCTTGGGTTCATACAATACAAGCAAACATCGTGAACTCATAAATAGTACCTAAACATAAAGATTGATGTTGCAGGGTTCAAAAACGATTCATGCAACATGTTACAAAAGGAAACTCTTTTTGTGATGGTATAATGGCCCTGTTTGGAATAGCTTAATTTTTAGGAAATTTTCTCATAAGCTGGCTTTTTCTATAAGCAATCTTTTCTAAGAAGTGCTTTATAGGAAAAGCTGCCTGTTTGGCATCATGCTTCAGCGAACTAAAAGCAAGCTCCTGAGCTCAATGTTAGCCACAGATATACCTTGCCGCTGCCCCAATCAACATTCCAGGCAGCAAATTGAGCACCTAGCTAGGACAGTCGAACTTTAGTACACAAATCCCAATCAAACCCACACAAGCCAGCGGAGTTGGAGAAGCTGCGTGGCCAAGGGCGGCAGCATGGTCAAAGGCTGATGGAGGAGCAGCTCAGAGGTGCATGGTGTGGCTTCTCCCAGGCGTTGGTGGCATCGACCATGACCTCGACGCCGGCGTGCCGTCTCCATGAGCAAGCTTTGAGGAGGTGGATATGGCGTGGTGGTGCTATGAGGAGGCCGATGCTGAGCGGCACTGCAAGGAGGCGGATGCAGAGGGAGTTGCACAGGCTAGGATAACAGTGCTAGTAAGGAGGGAGGTGCTGTGAGTGAGTGCGAAACAGGGTTGTGGCTTAAGAAAAAACATAAGCTGAGAAACAGGTTGCCACCAAGTTAAACTTGCATTGTTTGATTCTTCTTGCACTTGATATCATTTTCTGGTTTGTAGGTACTGGATATAAGATTGTGTCTGCTATGAGATATATTTTATACACCAAGTTTGACTTACATTGTTTGATTCTTCTTTCACTTGATATCATTGTCTGGTTTGTAGGTACTGGATTAGCTGCTATATTCATAAACCTGGCTGTTGAGAACTTCTCTGGATGGAAATATACTGTGACATTTGCTTTAATAAAGCACTCATATTTTGTGGGATTCTTCGTCTACACAATTTTCAATTTAGCCCTGGTCTTCTCTTCTGTATATATAGTCACAAACTTTGCTCCAGCAGCTGCTGGATCTGGTATTCCAGAGATCAAAGGTTACTTAAATGGTAAGGTTTAGTTACTGAAACATTTGGTACTGTCATTCTGAGAATTGATGATGTAGTTTGAAGTCTTTATGCAGGAGTGGATACACATGGAATCCTCCTTTTCAGGACATTAGTTGGGAAGGTGGGTTTGCAACTTCACATTGCTTTCTTCAGCTAATATGATGTATTATCTCATATAGTCATATATACTGCTTTGTGCCATAGATCTTTGGGAGCATTGGATCAGTTGGAGGTGGATTGGCTCTAGGAAAAGAAGGGCCCCTTGTTCATACTGGGGCCTGCATTGCTTCACTTCTTGGACAGGTGGGTTTATGATCATGATTATAGCAAGTTATCCAAAAGTTTTTTTTTATCATAGTTATCCACAAGTTGATGTGGATTTATGCTTTGTACTTCTATCATGTCTATTGTTGGCTTCTTTGGTTACGATAGTAAATGAGCTGTCAAAGTCAAAAAGTAAAATAACAGATTCCCAAGAGCATCAATTTAGGAACCTTGGAGGTGTTCTCAATAAATTGTGGCATTCAACATGACAATTCTCATATTCATATTGTGTGATTATACATGTAGACAAGTATAGCTTTTTGTATTTTTGAATCTAGAAAGATATAACTGAAGGAAGATATAATTGTTGTAATGTTGGTTGTATTGCATTGGGCCTCATGGGCTGATTATATAGAGTATGTAGGAGTAACACCTCACATGGTTAGACAATGTGGTACTATTCCTATTTACTCTAACAATAACCAATGGTTGGCCACTCAGCTTTTGGTTCTAATATGCTGTTCTTGTGGCAAAAAGAGTAGATCTGCAACAATCAATGATGTTATACTAATTCTCAGCGATAGTTAACTACTGAACTAGTGATGCTCACAAAATGAACTAATCGACTACTTTACGGTCCACCTGTATTTTGAATTGCTATTGACTGGCCCAACAAAATCTGTTCACCAAGGCCAACAAATGAAGACATGGCAGCAGATTAGCTTTTTTTTTGTTCTACTCCATTTCCACTTTGGAAGTATTTGTTGCTGTCATATGAAATTGCTTAATGCTGTCAAGTGTCAACTAATTCTATGTGCATGTGGTATAGGGTGGCTCTGCAAAGTACCACTTGAATTCTAGGTGGGTACGGATTTTTGAAAGCGATCGTGATAGGCGAGACCTTGTAAGTTACTTTTGGCCATGCAATCTATCTATTACTTATGCCTCCATGAATAGCTATTTGGTAAAGTTACTCGAGGATTTTTTTTGTCATACATACATTATACTTAAATCTTCAAATTATCTTGATTTCTTGGTTTCATTGTGCCATTTAGTTGTACTAGGCTATCTTGTTGACATGAACAAAAAGATAAACAGATGTAAGCCACTCATACCCTGTTCTCAGCGAAAATTGAGTGTAGCCTGGTTCAAGGACATATTTTTAGACTTTTGGTAATATATGAATTGGATGCTGTATTATTTACTGAGACATTTGCATTGTCATAACACTGTTGGTCAAGATCATCTGAGGGGAGTGGTTCAGATATGAATGTTCTTTGTTTGTATGGCAATTGTAAGACTTGCCTGTTTAGACTTTAGACTCAAGTCTACACTTTGTTATCCTAGTGTTGTCAATTGGCAGACATATCTGCTTGCAATACGCCAATACCTTAATGGCCCAGCTGCTTCTTCTCTTTTGAAATGTGAGGTTTAATAGGAAGCACCACTGTCACCCTTCCTTGCTGGTGCATACCTATCTACCACATCTTAGTGCTTTCATACTTGGTGTAGATTATACATGACAACAGTGAACCAGATGAAATTTGAGCCTGATCGGCTGAGATTGCTTCAGCAGCAACTTTGCAGCTGCTGAGGACCAACCAACCAGTTTCAACATCATATGGTATAGTACTTAATCCATGCAGCAGCAGCCATAGCCAAAACTAGCACAGCTGATCAGGCCCTTGCTATACCTTAGCTTCTCCCGATCAGCCAACCTTAAAAATTCACTGGAATTGAAATGCCTAAATAGTTAGATCTGTTTCAAGTTTTTCTTTTTCATGTGGCAACTCATTTTGTTTTTGAGGTTATACAACTTAACACTCTTTGGCTAAGTCATGTAGATTATTGTTAAAGTAAGCCCTCAAGAAAAGGCTATTAAGATAAAGGAGATTGTTGGGCGTTTTAAGGCTAACAAGCTGCCAAACAAGTCTTTATTTAATTTTTGTTTTTCTTAAACTTCTTTTTTTACCACCTTCTGATAAACATGCTCTATCAGAGTCTTTAATTTCTGGAACTAAGAACAATCACAAAAAAAGAAAGTAATATGGAAAGAATACTTATATGTAGTGTCGAATGCATTCTGAACTTTTTTTTTAAAGAGCGAAAGGGTTATAATATTGAAGCTCTCAAAACTATTAATGTTTCAAAAGGTGACATGTGGATGTGCAGCTGGAGTTGCTGCAGCCTTCCGAGCTCCAGTTGGTGGGGTACTATTTGCCTTGGAGGAAGTTACTTCCTGGTAAGATTGTTATATCATCTTTTTACCTTATGATGGATAAATTGAGACACATTACTGGAAAATTAATGATTTAAAGCAAAAGTGACTTATTCGCGATTGGTATTTTCCCTAATTCAGTAATTCTCTTCTCTGAGTTTAACAAACTACTATTTCAGTTATAGAAATATTATATGCTTGAAAATAAACAGTGTTAACAACTCAGCTTTTGTTTTTTTTTTCTAAATACATTTTTTTTCTTCGCTACTTTAGTTATTCCTTTAGCTGCTGGCAACTTATGGTTGACTAGCAAGTTGAAATGGCTAGTGACATGAAATGCTTAAGAGCTCATTCTGGCCATTCTCGTCTTTGGTTAATTGATACTAGTAATACTCTTGTAATATGACTTCTATCAAGATCTACGATCTACTTATATTAACTTCACGGGATCAGTAATTCAGTATAAAGTTTTTATGTTTGTCATCCCTCGAAGGTTGAGAGTTGACGGCATGCCCCCATGGTAACAAGATTTTGTGACTGGAGGGAGTATTTAGTGTTTACCGCCTTACTAACCATGCATGTTATGAACTCCCTCATGATAGGATGCTGTTCTGCCTGCAACATCATGAATTCGTATTTCGTGTCCATGGATTGGCAACCTCATGCTATAGATTGTTTCTAGTATGTCTTTGCACTCAATCAGAGTGGCCAAATGATATGAAATACTTGCTTCAACTGTCTGCATTGCAGATTGCACTGCAACATATGATTGATTCTGTTCCCGTTTACATTCCTGAAGGTGGAGAAGTCATCTTATGTGGAGAGTATTCTTCACATCTGCCGTGGTGGCCGTTGTGGTGCGTTCAGCCATGAATTGGTGTAACAGTGGAAAATGTGGTCATTTTGGAGCTGGAGGTTTTATAATCTGGGACATATCTGGGTAAGATATCCCCTCACCCCAAATCAGACTGGTCGTGCTTCAATCAGGAAATGACATTTGTGATATTAATTGTTCTTATCCTTTGATTTGAAGAGGTCAAGAAGATTACTCATATCAGGAACTGTTTCCTATGGCAATTATTGGTGTTATTGGTGGACTTCTTGGTAAGTAATGCAATGTCGATCCAGTGTATCCATAAAAGACAAGTCAGGTTTTGCACTTAATAGTTTCTGTACTGATTAGGACATCTTAATCCTTTGACTATGGTTCTCATCTTTGCATAGTTTATTGTCTTCTCTAGGGTAGTATAGCTTTATTCTTACAAAATCACTATGCATCTGCTCTTAGGCTGCACTGTACCTATTTCCATTCCATGTCAGCTAGTTAAACTACTCATTGGAGTCTTTTAGAGACTCCACTATTCAGAATTGGATGAAGTTCTCTGGTAAAATTTGTTATTGAATGACGCACACTCCAATCCTGAAAACTCATGCCCCAGAAGCTTCAAAGTTCCAAACCGGTTAACTGAATAAGCAGTCCTTTAATGTGTATTAATTCTTTTGTCAAAATTTTCCTGAATCTAAATGTGTTGGTTTCTTTTCAGGCGCATTATTTAATCAACTCACCCTGTATATAACCAAATGGCGGCGAACGTATCTTCATAAGAAAGGGAAAAGAGTCCAAGTATGCTGACTATATGATGGATTTTTAGTGGTAGATTTGCTTCTGTTGTCTGTAGTTTTATTTCTGATATCCATACTAACATTTTCAGATCTTTGAAGCCTGCCTTATATCTTTGGCAACATCCACGATTTCCTTTGTGTTGCCACTACTGAGGAAATGCAGCCCATGCCCTCAGTTAGAACCTGATTCTGGCATAGAATGCCCTCATCCACCTGGCACGGATGGGAATTTTGTTAACGTGAGATTTACTTTGTGAATTTCTGCTCAATTTGCATGTTCCCTTCAGCTGTATGATAATGATAGTTTCTTTTCTTTTATTAATCCTTTGTTTGCATTATGCAGTTCTATTGTTCAAAAGATAGAGAGTACAATGATCTAGCAACCATTTTCTTCAATACTCAGGTTATATATCATTAGAGAACTTTCCTTAGTCGAGCATTTTCTTGTACGTGTACGATTCCTTATGGCCTTATTCAGCATGATTTTATTTGCAGGATGATGCAATACGTAATCTTTTCAGTGCAAAAACATTTCATGAGTACAGTGCACAAAGCCTGATCACCTTCCTGGTATCCTTTCTTTTCTTTTTCTATTTGCATAGCAGTTTTGTTCCTCCATTTGTACAGTTTTTGTAGGTATGATTTGTCTGTAGGGCTGGAATTGGCTACATGTTGCTGAACTTGTCGTTATATCGATTATCTAGCTAATATTTTGTCATTATTATTTCGCTGTTATTTGCTACTCCCTCTGTCCCGTTTTATCTGTCGTTCTAGCGACAGTAGCATGTCCCGAATTAAGTGTCGTCTAGAGTACTGTAGATGGGCGACACACCTATGTCTAGCCATGCAGCCTCTGTCGCCCGGTCAGGCCCGTCCCACCTCCTCTATTCTCGTCCACTCGTTGGTAACCTCCTCCGTTCTCAGCCACTCGCAAGTTGCAAACCGCCAAACAGCATGCTCACCTCGCGTTTATTCTTCTGTCGCGGACACAGAGTGACAGAGTACTGCTTTCATAGGGACGTCTTGGTCTTCGTGCATGGATCCCAGCGACACTTAAAATGGGACAGAGGGAGTATCATACAGTCTTCCCGTACTCTGCTAGGATTTCATCCAATGCTGTTTATTTACTACATGTTATATAACTATGGGACAACTATTCGAATGTGTCCATCAGATCCAAATAGATATAATCCATCACGGCCCTCTTGGATCTTTTCATTTGGTTGGAATTGGAATCTACTTCATAAATGAGGTTATTTGGCTTAGAATTTGATATTCCACCACTTTCCAAATCTTAAGTGTAGACCTGTGTCAAATTCAGAGGGTAAGAAATGGAATGTGAGATTCATCACCACCTCCATGGCCTGATCTCCTTCACTCTTCACTCGCAAGTCTAGACAAAAAAACTCTGTGTGTGGGGGGGGGCTCTCAAGGTTGCCAGCAAACTCTCACCGATGGGCACACCTCGATTAAGATCTGAAATGCAACGTGATTCTTAATTCTTGAAATAAGATTGAATTCCATGGAAACAAACAGGGTCTCATACAAATTTAGTTTTCTGTTCTTGTCCTAGTAGTGCATCTTGTCGGTGCTCTCCTGCATGTCTGAGAGAGAGAGAAAAAAAGAACACATTCTATCAAGTAGAGTAAACCATGATGGGTCACCATTTTTATTGTACCAAAAACTGATAATGTTGCAGTTGTATTTTTGGTTAATCAAGCTACCAGGTTGGCTTCGCAAAAATCAAATGCTTACTTCATTGAGTTCTTTCATCTACTTACTTTTTCCCTTATTTTCCTTTTTGGGTCTCAGGTTATGTTTTATTCCTTAGCTGTTGTGACATTTGGAACTGCAGTTCCAGCTGGTCAGTTCGTTCCAGGAATAATGATTGGATCAACATATGGAAGGCTTGTTGGAATGTTTGTTGTCAAGTTCTATAAGAAACTAAACATTGAGGAGGGCACGTGAGTCCTCGCCATCTCTTTTTATCCACACATGTCGCTATGCATTATAGGTCCTGTTCATCCGGTTGGAAGCCGGCAGATTTCGGCAGATTTCCTCTCACAAACCACTATTGAATCTGCTGAAATCTGCCAGTTTTTCAACCTGCTAATCATGACCATTGTTTTTGCGTTGAATAGACCCTGACTCACTATTCTTTTGTTCAAATGGGGATGCTATTTGATAGTTTCTTGGTGAGAACTTGATGCAATTTCTATTCATTCATTATCAATATTGTTGTAGGTATGCACTCCTTGGTGCTGCATCCTTTCTTGGAGGTTCAATGAGAATGACTGTATCTTTATGTGTTATCATGGTTGAGATTACAAACAACTTGAAACTCTTGCCATTGATCATGCTTGTTCTTCTAGTTTCTAAGGTACTAACTTTGCAATCCATGACTCCTAGTTGAACAGAATGAATGGAATGTGTTTGCTGATTTCAGTTTATGTAGGCGGTTGGTGACTTCTTTAATGAAGGGTTATATGAAGAGCAAGCCCGATTAAGGGGCATCCCTTTACTGGACTCCAGGCCTAAGCAAGTTATGAGAAATATGAATGCAAGGGATGCGTGCAGGAATCAAAAGGTTCTGAGGTTTTACTCAATTTATCTATCTAAGTGGACTGTGGGAATTGCCATGTATCACTATTATTACCAGTTCTGATGTGTCCAATCTTTTGCCACCTATTTAAGGTTGTCTGCCTACCGCGTGTTTCAAGGGTCGTTGATATTGTTTCCGTTTTGCGAACCAACAAGCATAATGGTTTCCCTGTAAGTTTCGTTTCGCAGTTGTTAAACAAAGTTTTCATGGGGTTTTGACTAATCGATTTTTTCCTCCCATTCTTTTCTTGGTTCAGGTTGTTGACCGTGGGCAGAATGGCGAGTCACTTGTCATAGGTCTCATACTTCGTAGGTAAGATGCAATGCTATGTACTCTTGATCTTCGCTTAATATTTGGGAACTGGGGTTTTCATTATTGCATTCTGTGAAGGCGACCTTAGGTCAATAAGTTGTACATGTATAAGACAAGTCAATAAGGTGGACTATATTATGCATATAATAATCAATACAGTGATACACTGACCTTGTTGTCCTCTTGTTGCAGTCACTTACTGGTACTTCTACAAGCTAAAGTAGATTTCCAGAACAGTCCTTTCCCTTGTGGGCCAGGCGTACTGAACAGGTTTTTGTTTTTCTACTTATATAAGCCAATAAGAGCACATCCAATGCACACTTTCTGCTAATAATCCAATATTTTTTCTATTAGGCACAATTTTAGTGACTTTGTTAAACCAGCATCAAGTAAAGGAAAGTCAATTGATGATATTCATTTGACAGAGGATGAACTGGGGTTGTATTTGGATCTTGCCCCATTTTTAAATCCTTCACCATACATAGTGCCAGAGGACATGTCGTTGGCAAAGGTACTCATGTGTTTTACTTTTGGATCTTATAACCCTTTTTGCTGAGTTAGTTGTGTGATAATATACCAATGATTTCAGGTGTACAATCTCTTCCGTCAACTTGGATTGAGACATATATTTGTTGTCCCTAGGCCTTCTCGTGTTGTAGGATTGATAACCAGAAAAGATTTATTACTTGAGGTGATAAGTTATACTTTTAGCTTAAGAGTTGATGGCTTTTTTTTTTATCTGGAATCCTTTTTACGAGTGTTATGGTATTTCAGGAGGATAGCAACAATGTGATGGCGGAGCTCCAATCGACGAGTGTGAGGTTTTGATGCTCCTGCCCCCCAGATATTATCTGCATCTGCAAGCCTGTACATTATCACAAGTAACTTATATTCTGATTGCATTTACTCAAAACTGAGGTTTCAGTTACTGGGCTGCTACTGGTGCCTGCCTGATGAACATTGTTAGGAGCTCTCCTGACATTGCATTGGCTGTAGTAAATTCCATTTGCATAGATTTTTTTTGTTAGATGCTCATGACATGCTAGAGAGGAAATCTGGGAAGGCAGGTTGTAAATCATTGAAACACTCTGGCTGCATCTGTACAGCACTGTTTTAGTCAGCGACCCTTTAAGAGAGGAAGGGTCAACATTTTGGGCTGATAGCTATTTTTATGTGCAGGGGCTTGCTGAACGGCAAAATGCTCGGCGGTAATGTACATCTGGAACGCCCTCTTCTTGACAACCTAGTGATTGAATAGATACATAGCGGCAAGATTAGTTCGATTGCTAGCACCTAGCAGTTAACCTTGCACCGCATGTTGGGCCATGGGATGGGTATGACGTTCCCTCGTACTTGAATGAAGCGGCACTGAGCGGATAATCAATCATGGTTTGGATTCTGCAAAGTTTTCTGTATGGAGGTTGGCCGTTGCACATCACTTCGCTGTCTCCGGTGGCTATTGAGGTGATTTACCGGTACCTGTGTTTAGATTAGGTGATTGTAACTAAAAGTGTTCATACACATCATCTATGTATCCCAAGGTAGATTTCCAAGGCTCTGTTTTGGCGGTTGTAAGTGGATATTTGTCATCTGTGATATACGATGATAAAGACAAAAGCTACGTAGAATTTTTACTTGTTCTTCATGAAAGTATATATATTTTACGAGGCTATAAATTTCCTTCCATTCCGGTTGTAATCGCTGTAATATTCCATTGACTGCATTCCATGCTGCCCTGCTGCCGGCTCTCGATCTGTTTTTGCGTGCCTGGAGAGCGAAAGCTGAGGGTTGTCAGCACTTGTGACTATATAAACAAGGGCCACCAACTTATGACTAGGCTAGTGACTTATTTGCTAAACGAAAGGACTAAAATGAGTCTAAAATATATAAGTTATACTAGTGCATCAAGAGCTACTAAAAAGTAACTAAAATTTTTAGTCCACTTTAGTTTTAGTCCTAGGAACCAAATAGGCCCTAAATCAAGGGGCGCACTTGACAATATTATTGCACCATTGAGATCAGTAAATTGAGAATAATCTTGTTTCTGACTGCTGCAATTTCATCACAAGACGATTTCTTTTTGAGCGACATCACAAGAAGATAAGAAGGCCTGGCAAGCCAGCACATAGCAAGTACTAGAACAACAGAAGAACTAATTTCGTCGGAAAAAAAAAACAGAAGAAGGCCCAGCCAGCCCGCCACAAATCAGGCCCGCCGAGAAAAGTCTTAACGCCTCTCCTCTCCTCTTTCTTCTACCCCAAGACGAACTCGGTGTTCGTTCCTCCCCCTTCCTGCCTATATACGCCCGTCTCTCTCCTCGCGCAACATCGGAGCACAGCACACAAGCGAGGAATCCCAGTCCAGTCCCGGCAATGGAGTGCGTTCTGGGCGTGGTTGGCCGCGACTTCGCGGTGGTGGCGGCGGACACCTCCGCCGTGCAGAGCATCCTGGTCCACAAGACCGACGAGGACAAGGTGATGGTCCTGGACTCGCACAAGCTGATGGGCGCCTCAGGGGAGCCTGGTGACCGGTACGTTCTCCGCCCTCGCCGATCCGTCCGTTCGGCGGCCCAGCCCAGCGATTCCGTGTTCGCTTTTCTAGGGTTTATTGCGTGTGCTTCGCGCGATCTGATCCCGATCTGCCTGGGTCTCTGTGGGTTCTGATTGGGCGCGTTTCTGTTGGCGCAGGGTGCAATTTACGGAGTTCATACAGAAGAACCTCCACCTGTACCAGTTCCGCAACACCATCCCTCTCTCAACCGCCGCCGCCGCCAACTTCACACGCGGCGAGCTCGCCACAGCCCTTCGCAAGGTACCAATCCGAATTAATCTTGTTCCTCATTGGCTTGCCTGCAAAAAGTTCGAGTTTTAGAGTGGAAATTGGGGTTTAGATTTTGGTTCGGGGTGGATTAGGGTTAGGCGTAATCAGGTGTAAGGTCGATTTGGGCCTTCCAGTGTTCGATTGGATGGAGACTATTACATGGTGTACAATTTTTAGTCGAGGGTGATTACAGAGCAAAATTTGTGAAGGGAACTGATTTCATTGAGCCAGGGCCATGAAACATGAAGTAAGAGGCGTGTCCGAGTTTAGCCATTTGTTTTAGTTGGATGAGTTGGTTCTGTTCTAGTCAGTTACTAATGCTTGTAATTACTAAATATCTTCTGGTTTCAAACAGAACATCACAAGGCAGCTCCTAATAAACAGATGAGATTTAGTGAATTGACCGTGTAGGCTTGCTAAAGATTGTTTTTCTTTTAATATCTGTAGTTTCAGGCCAACCCCCTAACTTTGGGGGGAAATATATGGTATCTACATATGAGATTTGTTCCTAGAATCAGTTAGCACCATGGTGTTCATTACTTGCTCTAAACAATATTCTTAGGCCATGGAAACCATATATTTTTTCTATTGCTTGATATCTTGTTATTTTGCTACTATTGTTATCTTTAAGCCAGGACAGTTAAAATCTATCAGCGTGATGTCTGCCATTTATTTGGTATGCATACCATAATTTATCATGTGGCCATACGCCCATACCCAATTAACTCTTAAGATAAGTCAAAGTAAAACATAGTAGCAGATTCGGTGGCATAATCTCGCTTGTTGTGTATGCTTTGCATTTCCTAACAATTTTTGCAGCATGGCTTCAGTTTTCCAGCTGTAGCTTCATGTTCATGGAGCAATTGTAGACACTGGTAATTCATGTACAAGTAGATTCACTCGTATTTCAGTTTGATCGTTGCAATGGGTGGCACTGTTTATCATGTTGCAGTATTTGCCTGTGCTTGAATTGTACTTTGAGGGAGCACTGGGCTGTATGTGCCACCACCATTTGTGATCTCTTTCATAAAGAATTGCAACCAATATTCACCAATGCCTATTTGTTGTCCTAATTTTCTAAGAGCACTTTCGTTGATAACCTGCTTCTTCATTTTTTTTTCCTTGTCTGCTGTGTATCTCTTTACTGAGGTTTTATAATACACTCCTCTCCCCTGACACATGTTTCATGTTTGCCTTGTCAGAATCCATATATGGTCAATATTATTCTTGGTGGTTATGATAAGG
>DXKC01012831.1:0-11037 GCA_031170775.1 Cymbopogon citratus
TGGCTGGCGAGAGCGGGGCAGTGATGGCGAGATTGCAGAGGATGGGGACGGGGGAGAGAGAATGCGTTGAGCGTCCGGTGAGGAAAAGTAAAAAAATAACTGACGTATGGGTCCCACTGCTATAGAGTATAGGTATAGAGTAAGAATGAGTGCGGGAGAAAGTGAAATAGAGGAGAGAATTTGGATGACTAGGACGGAATATTCCTTTTAAAGGATGTATTTAGAGTACGAAGAGTGCGGATAGCCTTAGGGCCTTGTTTAGATGGAGTGTGAAAAAATTTCATTGCCAATTGTTTTCCCACCATGGCTTAAGTAGCTTTAAAATATTCGTCTTGAAAATTGCAACTATGCAATTAGTTATTTTTTACTAATATTTAGTACTCCGTGCATGCGTCCAAATATTTGATGTGATGGAGAGTGAAAAGAAAAACTTGGACTTTTGAGGGAACAAACAAAGCCTAGTTTGGGCTGAATACAGATCAACGTGAGGAGGAGGAAGAGCGGGAGGGAGGAGGAAGACGTGTATCAACTAGGCAGGGGCATCGATGTCCATACGCAAGTAGCATATGCGTAGGCCGTCCTGACATGGGGCCCAAGCTGCTCGTATACGTACATAATGGCATGGATGAGTGGAACCCAGAATGTAATGGCATGTTTCCAATAACCTGAATTGTAATGTCATATCTCCAACTTCGCAAAATTTTAATGGCATGGTTCCAAAAAACCTATTTTTGATTTGTGTACAGAGATTATGTTTTCTAAAAATAATAATGTATGACAACTGATGTACATGGATTGACCCCTCTAAGAAAAGTACAGGGGCTATGACTTTAGCAGATACAGTTGGGCCCTGTTTGATACGGATCATAATGGCTTCGTAAGCTGTTGTGAGCCGTTTATTTTGCCAAACACTCATTTTCAAAATAGTTTCATAGGTGAAGTTATTTTTCTTTCCTCTCACAAGGATATGAGCTACGATGAAGTTAAAAAATAGCTTATTCTAGCTCACTTCCTCTTTTCTCTCATCCATGTTTGAAGCTATAAGTGAAGCTATTTTGTTAAACGAATTTTTCTAAAACAGCTCAACTTCACGTAAAGAGTTGCTTATGAAGCTATTTTTTCAAAAAAGAAATATCTTCAATAGTGAAATTGAACTATACCAAACGGGGCTAAGAAATTGTCCTCTATTTAGTTTCAACCTTAAAGCACTTGCTAAAGCCGCCTAGATGGATTAAAGAAAAACTTGAAACACAAATGGCAGAACAACACGGAAGCACAAGGGGGAAACATATAGCAACAAAAAAGATAAAGAAGTTGCAGACAACTGCAGGCGATGGTCGCCCTAGCCGATTCTTGGCTAGGGCAGCCTGACCAACCGACTTGTAGACTAACTTGGACAGTTTACAACTGGCTTTGGTCAGACTGAAAATGCCACTGTTATATGCGCTGAGTCTATTTTAAAGGTCTAGATATTCGCACTTAGAAGCTTTAATTTTTTTTTAAAAAAAAGAAGAGCATTGTACCAAAATTTGAGATTTAAAACACTTTTGTAAAAATGCATAAGAAAAAACAAATTTCAGCCATTAAAGGACAAAATTCAGGATGGGTGAAATTTGTTCTTTTCATATGAATTTTTACAAAAGTTGTTTGAATCTCAAATTTTGATACAATGCTTATCTAGTGATGCATTATTGATGTGTAAAGTTTTTAAAAAAATTAAAACTTTTAAGTACGAACACCGTAGACTCAGCGGTCGCATATAAGAGTGGCAATGCGTTCCACGGCTTTGGTTGGTTTTCTGGCCGATCTGACCGGTTCCAAAGGGACTGCAACCCAAAAATTACTTCCAAAACCCAAAGTTCATTCAAACGAAGTCCATTGAATTATGGCCTAATTTTTAGATTGCAAATTTTTGCAATTCTGAAACTGTAGCACTTTTGTTTGTATTTGACAAATAGTGTCTAATTATGGACTAATTAGGCTTAAAAGATTCGTCTTGTGATTTACGGTGCAATTAGTTATCTTTTTTATCTTACTTCTCCATACATATGTCTCTAGATCTATGTGATGGAGAGAGTGTGAAAAACTTGGAATTTAGAGGAGAAGTAAACAAGGCCTGCATCATAGACGACAGCTGCAGAAATGAGTGCACATCGGAACGGAACCCTGTCAACTGTATCTGTATCCCAGCGACGGAGCGACCTGCTGTACATGTCCACAAGTCACACGTTCACACCACCAGCCCAACGCCCACCCCACCCCTTGCCACTGCATGAATGCTGCATGCAGCGCAAGCGCGCAGATCGAGACAACGCCGCCGCCGGCTGGAACGGGTTGTCACCCCGTCATCACATTCAGTCAGTCAGTTACAGCAGTGAACTGCAAGTCTGCATTCTGGCTGGAGTTCAGTAGTGCCAGCCAGCCGGTCCAACGCGCTGCTCACCGCGCACTTACTGGATCCATTAGCCGCACGCGCGCGTCTCGTGATCTCGTCGAGATAATCCCGGCCTCCGATCGAGTCAGTGGGGAAAGGGCTAGTCCAGTTTCTACCTCCTCAGTCCTCTGGTCGATCGATCTCTTCTCCTCCGGCAGAAGGACGACGAGACGATGCAGGTTATTACGTCGTCAGCGGCGACCTTGCGGCCGGCGGCGGCGGCGGCGGCGGCGCACGCGTTGCGGCTGTCTACAGGCAATCGTTCTTCTTTTCTTTTTTCTTTTTTCTTTTCTTTTTTGGTCTTCGATGTCCTGTGTGCTTGCTAGATTTGGGAACTGTGTGGTTGATGCTGATGGATAATTCTTTGTGGTGTGGTGATATACAGATCGTAGTCAAGGATCGAAGATCGGTAGGGTTCGGTTCCAAGAAAGGAAACTCTCATGGACAGGTAATATATATGTTGTGCGGCCTTGTCTTGTGGCTGGATCGGTACCATAAAATAAAATTTTACTTCCCCGATGTTCTAGGGTGGGGGAGGACATCGATTGGTTTGGCATCCATGGGCATGGACGGTGCTATAGCACGGGGAATACCTGCCCTGGCTCGGCCCCTGGTTGCTCTCCAAGGAGACAGGTTTAAGGAGAGGGGTTGTACCCGCAACCTTAGGATGCTGTCGTATTCAACTTAATTCACATGTGCTACTGTGGATTGGGGTGGAATTTAGTTCAAATCCCACTCCGATCCACCCTAATAGATATGGATTGGCGTGAATCCAAGTACATCCAAACAAGGTATTAGGGTCGACGGGTGGCTAGGTAGCCAGGCGAGGGGCGGGGGTCGGAGTTGGGCTAGTAAAGGGTGGCGGAGTCGCAGGGATAGCCCGATGATGTGGGTTAGTACAACGGGGCAGTCAGGCTAGACATACAACCAAAGGCTGACGGTGACAAAGCAGATTGACGGAAGGCGAGGTTGAGTTGCATGCCGGAAAAGACTAGGCGACAAAGGTTGACGATGATATAGTGGCCCTAAGATGAAGATCCAGCTAGCTACTTGGATTCCTTGCACGAAAAAAATTCTAAAAATCAAGCATATCATTTATAGTAATTCCAAAAGAAAACACTCCAATGGAAATCTTCTACTCCGAGTGGAAGGTGGAAGCCTCAACCCCACCTCCACTTTACCATGATTTTTTCCAAATATTTTTTATTGAACTTTTTACTTCATACATAAAACACGCAAATTCCCCGCTTCCAAGGAATGTTTCGTATAAGAGCTCCTAAGGAGTTGCCCAATCCCCGTGGGCAACTCAACACCAACATATGAAACATTTTAGAGCACCCGGATTCAAGCGTAGGGTACGGAGGATCTATCCACCATTCTTTTGTCAGTGTCAAGACAACCCTGTGCCTAATTTTCTGTTCCTCCGTTATAAAAAAAATTGAGCTATGAAAGGTAGGACAGCCACAGTGAGTTGTATTAAGAAAACATTCTCATGCAGGTCGAGCCTAGGACCTGAGAAAGGTAGGACAGCCACAAGGCCCGTTCGCAAGTTTATGATGGACTGAGTGAAACAAATAAATTCGATAATGAAAAAGATGGTAACATACTAAATGAGTTTGTTCTATATCATAGAGATCTGAAGACAAATAGGACATGAAAGAAATGTTGTTAGTTTTGGTGAGTAACTGTGATGCACTATCCTGACAAAAGGTCTCTAAAAAGATGGATAGAGGATTTTGCCCTTGTTCTAGTTTCGGGTTTGTAATGAAAATAATCTTTATGTATAATTGAAGATTTATGATCTAACATGATATTTGGCTTGCTTTCATTCTACAAATTGCAGGTCATTTGTGTGTGGGAGCTTCAACAGGCCACTGGAAAAGTATCTTGTCTTAATATATGGTTTGTTAACATCTTTCTATACATTAATGTTTTGATTCCAAACTGTTTATTTGATCTCATGTTCAGAAACACTTAGTGCCACTAGTCCTACGAGAGCCACAGGGAGGCAACGCAAACTTTCCTTGGTCCTCAATGTGAGATGCTGGGCAACTCAGCACCAAGATAATTCTAATGCCCAAGGGCTTCAGGCAATTGGCATAGGAATTGCAAAGATATTGCGTGCCTTCTATCAGTTTTGCCGACCACACACAATATTTGGAACCGTGAGCTCTAGTATCCCAGACTGAATTCCATCTCGCAAGTTTCTATGCATATGTCTCACGTTTTCATTTTTTTTTCCTTTATAACTGGACCATATATGTATCAGATAATAGGCATTACTTCGGTGTCTCTCCTACCAGTGAAGAGCCTGGATGATTTTACGTTGACAGTTCTACGGGGATATCTCGAGGTATGATGCTCTCATGAATGTTAATGTTATACCAATGGGCACATATAGCATTATTCTCTCTCTTTTTTTTCTGGGAAAGTATCAACATTGTTCATTTCACTTTGAGACTTTATTTCAGGCTTTGGCCGCTGCATTATTTATGAACGTTTATGTAGTTGGGCTGAACCAGCTATTCGACATCGAGATTGACAAGGTATTTTTGTTTTAAATTAAGTCGTTTTTTCTTCCAATAACATTATTGTGTATATTAGTCAAAGTTTCTGGTACCTTTTGAAGGTCAATAAGCCAACTCTCCCATTGGCGTCTGGAGAGTTTGCAGTGCCAACTGCAGTGTTATTAGTAGTGTCATTTTTGGTCATGGTATGTTACACGTTCAACACAGAGATCTACGGACCATCTATTTGGGTCAGCAAGTGTGTCTTTCATTGATGTGTCTTATATATCTTTCTCACATTGTTCTTTTTCTCCAATTTGTTAGAGCATTAGCATCGGGATAAGATCAAAATCTGCTCCATTGATGTGTGCTTTACTTTTTAGCTTCCTTCTTGGAAGTGCATATTCCATTGATGTAAGTAATCCATGCCTTTTCCTGTCAGGCGGAGTTCCAAAAATTCATATGCACCCCCATTGCCTTGGCTTTGAAATTTGAATCTCTCCTGCTACCTTTCAGGTTCCATTACTCCGGTGGAAGCAACATGCCTTTCTAGCTGCATTTTGCATAATCTTTGTGAGGGCTGTATTGCTTCAATTAGCATTCTTTGCACACATGCAGGTAGCTAATACTGGTCACGTATACCCTGAATTACAATTTACAAATGCTTTTTAGTTCCTTTTGTTTAGTGCCTGATGGTACTTTTTGCATAGCAACATGTTCTGAAGAGGACCTTGGCACCAACCAGGTCGGTGGTCTTTGCAACATGTTTTATGTGTTGCTTCGCTGCAGTAATAGCGCTATTCAAGGTATGAATTCTTAATGTTAAGATATAGGCTTTTAGCAGTACGTTTGGTTGATACAAGAATTCATCTGTTATTTTTATTTATTTATGTTGAGACTTTAGGATATTCCTGATGTTGATGGAGATAGATATTTCGGCATTCAGTCCATGACAGTACGGTTAGGCCAACATAGAGTAAGAGCATGCCTATTCCACAATAAAAAGTATAATGTATATAAACTGTGCAAATTTAATGTTAGATTTTAACGCTTCAGGTGTATAGGCTCTGCATTAATATTCTCATGACAGCATACGCAGCTGCTATTTTGGTAGGAGCATCATCTACAAACCTATATCAGAAGATAGTCATTGTGAGTGATATCTTTCTTTCTAAAACTTAGATAGATATACATAATTGTTTTTGTTTCATTTCATATTTCGTCAATCTAAAAACTTATTCAGGTGACTGGTCATGGCTTGCTTGCCTCCGCACTTTGGCAAAGAGCACAGCAATTTGACATTGCGAATAAGGAATGTATCACACCGTTTTATATGTTCATTTGGAAGGTGTGTAAGCTTGTGCCTTGTAATATCAGGACGCCTTCTATCCATCTTTAAATAAAGAAAAAGACTTACTAATGTGCTTATGCCTGCTGATTTGCGTCTTCTTTTTATCACTTTGCAGTTATTCTATGCCGAGTATTTTCTTATACCATTTGTCTAGTAAAGAATCATGCAAAGATCAGCACCCCTGGTTCAATTCAGACTTGTGAAGACCACTGTATGAGGTTTATTTGCTAACGATACTCTATCGAATGGTCTGGATGTCTATGTATCATTTGTATGTCATATGACTAATGGTTGTGTATCAAGGTTAACAACCAGAGCAAAATTGTACCATGTATTAAGCATTGATTAACTTGGATCAGTGAGTTGTTGATGATGACAAAAAAAATCTACAAAACTTGGTTTCCTACAAGTACGAAATGGAGTATTTTCTTTGTGCATCAATATCTAATTTGGCTAACAAAAAGAACTGCCATGTTCACCGAGAAGAGTATGAATTACTAAATTAATCGGAAAAAAAACTATGTCATTGAATTTTATGATGATCTAATGGCTTGATTTAGACAGAAGAGCACACCTAATACAATTATGAGATGAACTGGGTTCGGCAATACGGACTAAAGAAACGATCTCATTTTCAAAGATTTGCTGCCAAATGTACCAGCTTGCAAAGCAACTTTCCTTAGAGAGCTGCAGCTTCTCAGCCATAGGCCGGTCACCAGATTTTGTATTCTCAACTATCACAGAAATCTCTATTTCTCTATTTCTTTAAAGTTCCTTTTATTTTATCTAAAAATATAAGAATTTTAGTTGGTTTCCAATTCAAATTAATCTAGGTTTAACCAAGTCTATCAAAAATAATATTAAATCTACCACATTAACCCATTTTTTTTACTAAATCTGTCATATTTCTATACGTTTGATTGTTTTAAGATTACAACTGTCTAATGGACAATGTTTAAAAAATCTGACAGATTTGACTACATAAAAATCCATCGATAGGACACTCCCTATTTCATAATAGATCTAATTGCTCGTGGCATTCCTGAAGCACCGAGCATTCCTCTCCTTCCAAATTTGTCATGATAGTAGCACGAACAAAGAATCCATGCCTTTCCTTTGATGTCCATGCCAGTTGACATGCAGCCGCCTCCACCAAGCAATGATCGACTTCGCTGCTGAAGGTAGAGCTTGCCCGAGAGCTTGGGAGACATGGAACCAAACATCTCTTGTGTAGGGACAGCTGCACAACATGTGGTCGATCGTCTTAGGTGCTTGGTCGCATAGGTAGCACTCTTCTCTGGCCTCAAGTTCATGCCTTGTGTGCCCATCGTTTGTACATTGTCGTTTCCGGAACGCAAGTCAGAGGAAGATTTTCACTTTGAGCGACACCCAAGTCTTCAAGATGAGCAGTATAACAAGTTCTTTCCCGCCTCGCTCATCTGGAATCATAAATATTATTCCTCTTTGTTACAAACTTGTCGAAATTAGGGAGTTGTGTTTTAATCTTAAGGATATTTTGGAGATGGTCTAAGTACTACCAGTAAAGAAAGTACAGGTTCGAAAATATGTATATTTTGTCAACCATGGAAATGAAGCCCATGCAATTCGGCATGGCCGCATGAGCACCATAGGGCCGCCGAGGACCAGGATCCCCCCTCCCATAATGCCGGGGGACTTCTCGGAGGGCGCTGTTGCGACCCCCTTATTTCTTGCCGTCGTCTCACCCCACAACCACTCTTTTGAGCTGCACGACGGAGCGAGTCGCAAGAGCCTGGACCTCGCTCTCGCTCCTCCTGCATCGTCGTCGTTGCAAGCCCAAGACGACCTAGACAGCAGTGTCAGAGTCAGATCCCACCGCGCGCGTCGACCATGGCGGCCGCCTCGTCGGCGTCGCTGGAAGACCTCAAGAACGAGAACGTCGACCTTGTCAGTCCTCCTCCTCCTACCTCCATCTCTATCTCCTCTCCCTGACTGCCTGTCATGCATTTTTAGTTGCAAGAGATTGTGCGAGATCATGTGTGTTCACTGCTGTACGTGTTTGCCATCTCGTGTGGCGTCGGTTTGAATTTGCAACAGGAGAGCGTCCCGATCCAGGAGGTGTTCGCCGTCCTCAAGGCCTCGCCGCACGGGCTCACCTCCACCGATGGCGCCAGCCGGCTCCAGATCTTCGGCCCCAACAAGCTCGAGGAGAAGAAGGTCCGGTCCTGACTCCTGAGTCTTGTCATGACCGATTGATCGAGAAACTCGTCGGTCTTTTGATTTATTTGGAACCGATCCACGATAGATCTCACGGAATGTGATCTGAAATAATCTGTGAACAAATCATTCTGATGCAGGAGAGTAAACTGCTCAAGTTCCTGGGGTTCATGTGGAACCCGCTCTCCTGGGTCATGGAGGCCGCCGCCATCATGGCCATCGTCCTCGCCAACGGCGGGGTAAGCAGTGCGCCGCACTATGGTTGCGCCGATCGACGACGTGCATTATTTACGTTACGTGTAGCGACGTCCACTAGTATGTTTGTGATCTTGTTCTTGCGTGCTGCAGGGGAGACCGCCGGACTGGCAAGACTTTGTCGGGATCGTCACGCTGCTCTTCATCAACTCCACCATCAGCTTCATCGAGGAGAACAACGCCGGCAACGCCGCCGCCGCGCTCATGGCCAGCCTCGCCCCCCAGACCAAGGCACGGCACGGCACGGCCCTGTGATCCGGCGGTTTTTCTTCTTCTTCTTGCATTGCATATTCAGCCGTTCTGACCGAAACGTACGGTGGATCGATGGGCGGTTGCATTGCAGGTGCTGAGGGACGGCAAGTGGTCAGAGCAGGAGGCGGCGATCCTGGTGCCAGGCGACATCATCAGCATCAAGCTCGGCGACATCATCCCGGCGGACGCGAGGCTAATGGACGGCGACCCGCTCAAGATCGACCAGTCGGCGCTGACCGGCGAGTCGCTGCCCGTCAACAAGATGCCCGGCGACAGCATCTACTCGGGGTCCACCTGCAAGCAGGGCGAGATCGAGGCCGTGGTGATCGCCACCGGCGTGCACACCTTCTTCGGCAAGGCGGCCCACCTCGTGGACAGCACCAACAACGTGGGCCACTTCCAGAAGGTGCTCACGGCGATCGGCAACTTCTGCATCTGCTCCATCGCCGTCGGGATGCTGGTCGAGGTCGTCGTCATGTACCCGATCCAGCACCGGCAGTACCGCGACGGCATCGACAACCTGCTCGTGCTGCTCATCGGCGGCATCCCCATCGCCATGCCCACCGTGCTGTCGGTCACCATGGCCATCGGCTCGCACCGCCTGTCGGAGCAGGGCGCCATCACCAAGCGCATGACCGCCATCGAGGAGATGGCTGGCATGGACGTGCTCTGCAGTGACAAGACTGGCACGCTGACACTCAACAAGCTCACCGTCGACAAGAACATGATCGAGGTGCGCATCATTTTCGTCGTACAGTACATGTGAGGTGAAAGAAACACCTTCTGATCAAATGTGTGTGTTTCAGCCGTTTGTGAAGGATCTGGACAAGGACGCCGTAGTCCTGTACGCAGCTCGAGCATCGAGAACTGAGAACCAGGACGCCATCGACGCGTCCATCGTCGGAATGCTCGCCGACCCAAGGGAGGTACGTGATCCCGAACCCCTAGTCTGTCTGACACATAAACCACTGACGCATTGTAACACCGGCCGCCATTGGCGATTCATGGATCTCACTATGCGTGCCATGAACATTGTGACGCCGCAGGCCCGTGCCGGCATCCAGGAGGTGCACTTCATGCCGTTCAACCCTGTCGACAAGCGCACCGCCATCACCTATATCGACTCCGACGGTTCATGGCACCGCATCAGCAAAGGCGCCCCTGAGCAGGTGAACTATATATGCCGTTTCAGTTCAATGAAACAAACGTCGCAGTACGTCTGATGTTGACCTGTGCCTGCAGATCATCGAGCTGTGCCGGCTCCGTGAGGACCTCAGCCGGCGGGTGCACGCCATCATCGCCAAGTTCGCGGACCGGGGGCTGCGTTCGCTGGCGGTGGCGCGGCAGAGGATCCCGGAGTGCAACAAGGACGCGCCGGGCACGCCGTGGCAGTTCCTGGCCGTGCTCCCGCTGTTCGACCCGCCGAGGCACGACAGCGCCGAGACGATCCGGCGCGCGCTCAACCTGGGCGTCAACGTCAAGATGATCACGGGCGACCAGCTGGCCATCGGCAAGGAGACCGGGCGGCGGCTCGGCATGGGCACCAACATGTACCCGTCCAGCTCCCTGCTCAAGGACGGCGACACGGGCGGGCTCCCCGTGGACGAGCTGATCGAGAAGGCGGACGGGTTCGCGGGGGTGTTCCCGGAGCACAAGTACGAGATCGTGCGGCGGCTGCAGGAGCGCAAGCACATCTGCGGGATGACCGGCGACGGCGTGAACGACGCGCCGGCGCTCAAGAAGGCGGACATCGGCATCGCCGTGGCCGACGCGACGGACGCGGCGCGGGGCGCGTCCGACATCGTGCTCACGGAGCCCGGGCTCAGCGTCATCATCAGCGCCGTGCTCACGAGCCGCGCCATCTTCCAGCGGATGAAGAACTACACCATCTACGCCGTGTCCATCACCATCCGGGTGGTGCTGGGATTCCTGCTCCTGGCCCTCATCTGGCGGTTCGACTTCGCGCCATTCATGGTGCTCATCATCGCCGTGCTCAACGACGGCACCATCATGACCATCTCCAAGGACCGCGTCAAGCCGTC
>DXKC01012836.1:0-10585 GCA_031170775.1 Cymbopogon citratus
TCTGCTCTCCCACCGCATAAGAAAAAGAAAGAAAAAACATAGCAGGCATGCAAACATTAGCATATACATGTGCATCGCAATTGACTCCTATCAAGCCATTCTTAAGTCACATCATACACGAATTAACATTAAGCATTCATTTGAACTCCAAATTAAATCCACACCTAGATTTGTCAATCCCTAAGAGGCCTAGATGCACTTCCAATGAACCCAAACAAACAAATAATGGAGTTATCATGAACTATATGTGCATGGAATGTGAGGTCCTTTTGGTGGGAACTAGTTTTTTTTTTTTTGAAGAGTATAAACCTTTAAGATCAAGATTTTCTAAGAAACATTTTAGGTGATGATTTATAATCAATTATGTGGGACCGTTTGGCTGATAGATTGGATTTTGGTTCAAAAATTTGTTTACATAAAAATCATATCATTACAAATATTATGCTTAAAAAATCAAAACTTTTTGTGGGCGAAGAATAATTTGAATACAACCTTTTTTAACTCGTTGCATTTATAAGGGTAACTAGAAAAAATATGGTGTTCATGCGAATCTAGAAATGGAATTTAGCGAAACTAGCATAGCCAAGAGCCCTTCCGCTTGCTGCATTAGAGGGATACACATTTCACTGTCATCTTGTTCTGACAATGTTTCTTTGGATTCAAATGTGAACAAGAACCGATCCAGACAGTGCAACTCCAAACTTTGGGATAATTACTTGATTTGATTTATTTGAATGTCCATCTAAATGAAAACTCTGACAATATATACATCACTTTATTAAGAAATTCAACAATACAAACATATAAAGGTTTCATCAAACATAAACATACCAAATAAGTATTTTTTTTGTTATAAGAAATGTATTTTTATAATATATACCTATTTGATATAAAGCTTATATTATTTTAATCATTCTAGAGAAGTTTGATTTAGACCAAATATAGAAATACAATATTTTGACCAACAAAATCATGTTTTTTGGAAGAGGCGGGCAACACTCGTGATCTCCCACGGGTCGGTTCAGCTAGCTAAGCTTGGGTTGGGCTCAAACGCAGGACCCAGTAGCAGGGCGCAGGCATAGAAGGCCAAAACCCTCCCAAACAAACTCGCAGAAAGCCGCACCCATCCACTGAGAACACCACCAATAAGGACGGAAGCGACACACGCGAGCGAAGGCCGAAAGTGAACCGCCCAAACCCCAGGAGGCTCCCGTCGGATCCTCCAAATCCTAACCCTAGCGCCCCCGACTCACCGCGGGGCGATGGCGATGGACGCGGAGCGGCAGCAGGCGGAGCTAATCGCGCAGTTCTCCGCAGGCGGCGGCGCTCTCGTCCGCGCCGCAGCTCGCCGCGCTGGTGCTCGAGGCCACCTCCCACCCGGCCCTCTTCGCCTTCTCCGAGCTCCTCACCCTCCCGGCCCTCTCCAAGGTAAGCGCCTCGCCCTTCGGCGGCACCCTGCTTTGTTTTGTTTTCCCCGGGGCCCACTGCCGGACTAGGGTTAGGGTACAGTTATCCGTTTGTTTTCGCGTCGATTAGGCGGTGTGCGGCTCGATCTGTAGTAGCCAGCCAGAGGTGGTTCCTCGATCTAGAGGACTACGAGCCCACGAGGCAGGGAGTTTTTCTCATCACCGGCGACGGGGACATTGATGGGCGTGACTCGGAGAAGTGCTGCTGTTCTAGTGTGGACCATCGGCAAGGGAGTTCCTTCTGCTAATTGCAAGGTTACGATCTTCTCAACCAGCTTACGATCTACTCTTGTGGGTTACGATCTCTCAATTCTTCCTTCCTTCCTTCATGTACAGGTTAGTGACCTATGATTAGATCTGGTTTGACGACGCTGCTCTCCTTCTGCTTTGTCCGATTGTTTGGATCTGGTTAAAGTCGCTGCCCTCCTTTAAACTTTCCATGAAGGGTACTGTCTAAAATCCCACCTCCATCCTCCCTGTAGCCAGTAAACTAGTTCATATCCCTAATTTCTATTTCACTTCTTGTCCAGTCAACTAGTTCGTACGTACAATAATGTTTGGTTTTTATTGCAGCAGCCCTGTATGCCATCGTTGTTGTCTCATGATCGAGCACTAAATTAGAGGTGTACTACCTGACGAATGATTTGGTAGGTCACTTATCTCAATTCCGATCCATAATTTTTGATCTCTGTAATCTCTTTTTAGTTGATATCTGTGTTACTAAACTGTAATGTTTTGTTTGATAATTCCGAGTTTTATTTATTTTCTAAACTTGGTTGAATGCTAACAAAAGAAAATCTTGTGAATTTTCTATACTTCGATACATATCTGATATAAAGCTATGTTCTACGAAGTAACTGATGAACTAATCTATTAAGAACATTTAGGTCTGTTGTGGCCAGACTATCCCTGCTCCAAATACATACATTTTAGCCTACAATTTCACACTTTTTAATTGGGATCAAAATTATTATATATTCACAGACCTGATCTCCATATAAACATAGTTTATAGATTTTGCTAATTGGCATGCTGAAAGATGGGTTTTCTACTGATGATATGCCAAATTCGAAACGAAAACTATGTACCTCTGTAGAGCATTAACGGACCATAATCTTTCTGCAAAATAGTTTTTTGAATAATTACTTCTGATGCAAATTTCTTTATACTAGATTTGCCATTGTTACCATTGTGCGCTGAAAGTCACTTGTGATTGTTTATTGTATCTAACTGTAGTTTATACTAGATTTATGCTTCAATAGTTTATACTTATTTATAGCAGCCCATACTATTTCTATTCGAGGAAAATTCATGTACTTATTTAAAGCAGCCCATACTTATTTCTGTTCAAGATGTAAATCATGGAGCCTATAGGACTTATCCTATACAATGATGGTAGCTCAAGAAGATAAATCAATAGGATAGACTGAATGTCGCATGAACATATTTGATCTTATATGCATGCCAGTTTGCTGTTATTTTTTTATACTTATGCATGCGAGTTTGTTCTAAGCTCCTACTGATAGTTGTGATGGATGGCTTGTACTTCTAGTAAATTGATGGCAAATGTACTCTAGTTCCTGCCTTTAGCCATCTACTTATCCATCTACACTTTCTGTAGGCATTTAAGATATATCTATGAAAAATAATCTGATGATGAAAGCTTACTAGTTTGATTTTTTGCAATTACAGGCCATTTGGGATAAGTTTGAGCACCATTTATTTCAGACAGCTACTGTGCTTTCAATCCTGCATACACGATGACCTCAGCCATATCTTTAATCTTCAAATTAGCAAGTCAACAGCAGAGGGACAGCAGCTGAGCATTGTGCTTTTGGTAAGACCATAGCTTTCCTGTCCTTTGCATGTTGATATGAGCTGCAGCTTCAGTTTCCGTTAGAACAATTTTTTTTACTTAGTGTGCTGGCCAGTAGTGTAACTGAGCTTGTGTTTGCAATATGTCACTAACAAAATTAAAGAAAGGTTAAATAGATATGGTGTTTCTATCTTGTTCTGACACCTCAGTTGTTAAGTTCTTCAGTTCTGAAATTAACAACTATTTGATAATAATTCAGTTATTCCTACTGACGAATGATGTTTTATTTTTTAAACTTGTGCAGACAAAGGTATATCCTCTAAATTTTGTACTGTTATTTAGTGATATACTTGTATAGTACTATGAGCTATGAGGTGGTGACTGAAGAATAGAATATAGCAACGCAAAGGTATCCCTTATTCCTGTACGTACAAAATCAAAGTTCTCTAGCTACCTAAAAAATGTCTTGATTTGTTGGCTTTATCTGCATTGCTAGTTCTCCGTAATGTTTCCCTTTTGCCTAAACTGTTTTGTTGCAAAAATAGGACGTATGCTACCTACATAATGCAATACCTCACCCATTCTAGAATTTTAGAAGCGGCATTCCACTTTTAGGGAATGGCTTCCTGCATTTGTTTGTGCTACCAGAAGTTGTGAATGCACTATATAGTGCAGTATCTATTTTTTTCTTCAGTCTAAATTTCTGGATCTAGTTCTTATTTCTCACTCATGTGCAGGAAGCAAGAACACGGAGAAGGCTATTGGAATTGATGAACATGAGAGCGTTTTATATGATCTTTGTAAATCAAGAATATTGGAAATGCCATATTCCTTACAACTTCTTGAATCTGGTTGATGTGAATTTGGTGATGGATGTAATAATATTGGTAGCTGATGTAAGACTTGTGTACTGGTGGTTATGTTATCAGAATGTATATATATGTTGCTGAATATAATATTATAATAAATTTTCTGTGTGTTATAATAATTGGTTAACATGATAAAGCTTTTGGTGAATTCAATATTATTTGCGTTTTGTAATGAAATCAGCATTAGAAACTGTGTTGAAATATTGTCATTCTGTGATAATTTTATAATTCGATATGTGACGATTTTTAGTCTGTTCTATGACGAAAATGAATTCCAATCAGAGCGGGACACGTGGGCTAATCATTGAATGCCACGTGGACCAATTAAAAAGGGACACATGGACATCCCAGTCACGTCAGCTTCCACGTCAGCAGCCAAGTCAGCTGCTACGTCAGCCGCCAAGTGGCATGCCAAGTCAGCCGCCAGTGTGGCAAACGCCGTTTGTAGCCTAACGAAACGTCATGTTATGACGAAAAACAAGGTACATCCATGACGAATGTACTTCATTATAGAATGAATTCACTTCTGTGACGATGACCAGCTCATCATAGAATGAATGCTCATCTATGACGAAAATTTACGTTTCGTCACGGTAGTCAATCTATGACGCTCATTCCATGACGAATGCCTTTTCATCACAAATTCGTCACAGATGATATTCAGTGACGAATTTAGAGTCTTTTGTGACGGAAGCATAGCGTCATTGATGAGCACATCCCTAGTAGTGACATTTGGATTATTTTTTTACCTATTTGATTGGGCTCGATGGATTATCCGTGGCTAAAAGTTATTATGGTGATGGAATGTCCGTTGCTAAACCTGCTAACAGACCGTCCATTGCTAAAATATAGACCGATGGACCGTCCGTTGCTAAATATGTTGTCCGTTGCTGTATACATTTAACCACGGCTTCAATAGCAACGGTAGAAGTCCGTTGCTATTTCATTTAGCAACGGACGGTCCGTCGTTGTACACCCCTTTCAACAACGGACTGTCCATTGCTGTTTAAAGGTTGTGGTGTAGTGCTCCCCCAAGCTTGAACCTCGTTGGCACTCAACACTTAAAGTCAAGTGTGAATGTTGAAGCATCCCTCAAAGTGTGTTGGAACTCCCCGTCCTTAGACATTGTTCTCAAATCTTCAACTATCAGTGAGGACTTATGATTTTTAAGTCCATTGAGCAAGATTTCTCCCTTGTATTCAGCTTCTCTCCATGCTATTTGATCTTGGAGATAAGGATGCAAAATGGGTGCATGGTCTTCTTTCATCAACCTTTCTTGATTTTTTTTGTGTCTCGGTTAATGAAGTGATGCTCATTGGAGATGCAGGCTTGAGTCCCTCCTTGATGGTCTTTGTCTTCTAGCGGTATGGTGATGAGTTGTTAACAATATGCCAGCTATCTTGATGATCAAAGAAGGAACCTTATTGGTACTTGCACGAAAGCTTTATCTCCAATGGGTTGAGGACATCATCTTGCAACTATGGTTGTTCAAGATCTTTCTAGAATTAGTTGGTAGCCCGCCATTGATTGATGGTTGTTGACACAAGGATAGACACCTTGATGTAGTGGTAACTTCTCATCCTTGTTGTCCTACTGTCGATGTGCAAGATGGTGTCTTCTAAGATGATGAGTGCATGCCTCAGATAATATGAAGTGAGTTTCACCTTGCTTCTCAGCAGCATCCAAGCTTGAGTTTTGGAAGACTCAATGCTAGACTGTTTTGCTCTTGGTCCATAGCTCTATTCATCCACTTCCTTAGAATGAGTGCTCATATTATAGATTCAATGTGGCACTCATCTTCTTTAATTTGTTCCATCATTGAAGTGGTGGTTTGGCAAGCTCGTGCGAAGTCTTGAACAGGCACACCAAAGATTCTTTTCTGCAAAATGTTAGTGGACATATACCCGAAGGATTGCAACAATTTCAAGATGTACGTCGTTGTCCATAATTTATTTGTATTTCATATAGGCTAATGAAAATATGGTTGTTAATTCACTTTAGCATAGATTTTGTTTATCATCATTCATTTTTTTATTTTGCAATTTTATTTATTCGCTGCGTTCTAGCATGGTTCAAGGCAAAGTTAACTTGTAGAATAGACAAAGTGAATGATATTTGATACTTACAGCTCTTCCATCGATGATGAATGGACCGTGTCTTTTGTGCGAAGTTATTGGAGTTCATCATATGCCTTGCTTCATCTCTTATGTGAGTTCATCCCTTGACTTACCCAAATTAGATTTGAGAATTTTCTGCAGAGGTTAGTCCAACAAAATAACTAGTGTCTACACTAGCAATTTTTAGTTCACTAACCAAACTAGACTCCATGTCTTAATCGGGTTAAGAAAGGCCATTTAACGTAAGCACCACGCTTAATTTAAATAGACTTTAGAAATATCCTTGCAATACTTTCAAACCAAGCATACTATAGTAGACAAAGGTGGCATAAAAGCATTATAGAGGTTTACTCAAATAGAGATAAAAGAGTATGATCATGGTGAGGATTTTTTTACATGCAGGCGACATGAGTGCGTGCACGGAATTAATCATGCAATGGATGTGACATGGAAAACATAAACTAGACGGAGTAGATGTATGAATTATTAAAGGTAAACATACGGTGGAATACAAGAAAATAAAGGATAACTACTCATTAATTTTAAAGTCCATGAGCGAGACTGTCTCACCTTGATATACTTATCATGATTGCAGCACTAGTGCTCGTCACTTGATGTTTGATTGTAATTCTTGTGACGACGACCTTTTCTCCAATCTACACATGGTTAGAATAATATATATGTGTACACATATCTATGAGATGGCATGGTTCTAATGTTGATGAATCAAGAATACTCAGGCAACCTGGGTTCGTCAATTTCTTTTTTTCTTGTGGAAGCTCGCCAGAAGGTCGAAACGGCATCTGATGTCCTGCCTATTCCACACTAAACAGAACAAGGGTAATCCTAATAAAGCTAGCGATACACTAAATTAGCAGATATCAAGTTCAATATCAATATCTTTACGCCAAATGCTTCCCGGGAAATGGCGCCAAAAATGCTTGTTGGTATTTATTAATTGGAGTTAGAATATTAACGATTTTACAAGCGCACAGAATACCATTGGAGCATTTTAACCGGAAGTATTCCAGGTATCGTTATTTATATTTTACCATAGGGAAGCATGATTAAAGAATCTAATAACTTACTATCATGTATCTACTAACTTAGTAAACCAACTAGACTAAAGCAGGAAATGATAGGATAAGATATATGATATCACACAAGAGAATTTATAATAAATGAGTAGCTAGTTATAGTGAGAGGACAACAAGAGAGATCAAGGTTCCTATGCACTTCTCTATTACTTTGGTTCTATGTAACTAGGGTATGGATAAATATAACGATTACATACATGACACTTTGGAGCAACAGTGCCTTTCCGACTCTCGAAAGAAAGTAGTCGGGGGAAGGCTGCCAAAAGCTCTACGAAACACCAACCTGAACGTGGTGGAATATAAAGGCCTGACAGAGCTGTCACCTCTGGGGCTACCACAACTAACCGTAGGATTGGCCACAACCTCAGATAACCTATAGCCTAGACACCATATCTACACTATCGATTACTACTTTAATCACTTAAGACAACTAGAGCACTCAATACGAGCGGAGATCCCATGCCAAGATGCAACAACTATACTACTCATACAAATGAAAGGCATAAAGTAAATAGAGAAGATGAATATTATTAAAACATAAGTCTTGTAAAGAATAGGTACGAAGACATACCAAATCCCTGAAGACTTCCCCAGAACCGAAGCGCAGCTTCGCTCTCCCTAACTCTCATGTAGAACTAATCTACTACATTGGAAAGTCTAGCCCTAATTCTATAGAGAGAGCATCCTTTCAGGGGAGCCCTCTTATCTCCACAATGAGATAATAAATAATGGATTGATCCTCCAGGGGTTAGGGCTCTGTTTATATAGCCCTCCAGGATGCACCACGGCCCTCGGATCAAACCGACTTAAACGTGCAGTGGAGATTAATTCTCAAAGATGGTGGAGGCAGGATCCGCGAGCCTCGAGCTGATTGGTCGAGGGGGACGGGCGGGCGCCCAACGGAGGCAGGCGGCCACCCTAAAACCTAGCCCAAATGAGCTGAGCTTTGGTGGGCTTGTAGATCTCGTCGTTAGCTTTCCGAATCATTTTGGATCACCTCAATCGGAGTTCGTATGAGGGAGGTATGCCTGTTTTACTCCGGACTACTCTTAGAGCCCATTAGCAATCTTCCGGAAGGTATAAATTTATCGTCCGGACTCCGATTTAGGTGAACCAGGACTCCATTTCATGTGCC
The DNA here is from genome assembly GCA_031170775.1 of Cymbopogon citratus. Taxonomy (NCBI): domain Eukaryota; kingdom Viridiplantae; phylum Streptophyta; class Magnoliopsida; order Poales; family Poaceae; genus Cymbopogon; species Cymbopogon citratus. The sequence continues at coordinate 8,501 of DXKC01012836.1, forward strand.
TCGACGAGCTCTTCGCAATATTTATTTCATTATTTGAGATACTTATATTTGGTGCTTCTGGTCTTTATCCAGTTTAACCCCTGCAAAACATAGATTCACCAAAACTCATGGAATTATGTTAGTATAACCCCTATTTCTAGATGGTATTTATATTTAAGTCTTTTTTTATGTTTAGTTGACGGATAAAATTAGGAGTTATCTACCGTCAAGACCATCTGAAGAGCAGCCGGCTTGGGGAGCTCCTCCTTGTCTCGTCCTCCTCCTTGTCCTAAATCTTGATCCAGTATGTCGTCGGTGTCAAGCCTATGGATGCTGTAGCCGCCGTTCCAGTCATCCAACGCCAGATAGAGGTGCTTCTTCGGCTGGGAGTCGGAATGCATCAATGTACTCAGCTTTGGGTAATGGTCATCGTTCCGGCGACGCCGCTTAGTTGATGTGCTGCTCATCACGGAAAAGGCAACAGATTTAGATGAACGCAAAATTTGCTTGGCTCAATCCGTCAGTAGGAAATAGGTGGTGTCCGGGGCGTGTCTGTGGACGTCGTGGGGATTCATCGTCATCATCAGTTTAATTTATAGAGCGGGCTATGGAATCCGAATCGAAAACGATCACAAAAACAATACAAAATCGGTCCGTAATCGGTAGAGAGTACATACCTGGCAGCGCTGCCGCCGCCGGGAGTTGTAATCAGAGTCGCCGGCGCCTCTCTTCTGAGATTGGATCCAAATCGGAACCAACAACGCCCACCAGGGCACTCGTCGTCACCGTGTGCCCAAATTTATATTGCCACACAGATGTTCTTCTACCGCCGCCGCCAGCTAGCTATGATCCCTTTCTCTCGATCTTCTGCTGCTCGCTTTTCTCCTACGGCTGGTCTCCAAATCTGTGCAGTGCGATTTGTGGAACTGCTGTGCTTGGTGAAGGAGCTGCGTGGAGGTGTACTGGAGTGCAAAGGCTGCTCATGAGCAGAGGCAAAGCGTCCTGTATGATTGGCGTCTTTCATCGTCTTGCTCATCAGCTTTTCTCTCTCTATAGTCCGGCTGGCAAGATGTACTTCAGATTTTGTGATTGATTGGACATCGATTCTTGATTCTCTGTGTAGTCCGGCCGGCATGATGAGTACTTCAGAATTTGCTCATCTGTTAGTTCTGAAACATTGATCGATTCTTGTTTGCTAAATTCAGATTTTTAGACAAATTACAGTCAAATTCAAATTCTGTTTAAAACAGTTCAAAATTTTTTTGCAGCGGTAAATTCCTAAATTCACCCAAAATCACGAATTTTGTTTCTCTCGTTGCGGTCTGATATTTGTTTATGAAATGACAGCCTTTTGGCTTGAATTTTGATGGTCACTTTAGTTTCATATCAATATAAAAAAAATCTAGCCCCCATTTGGATTTCCTTTTTTAAGTTGCGATCATAGACAATGTATGTCAGATAGATCCAGTTTCCATGTATGTTTTAACTATCCAGTGATATGATTTTCATGAACTATTTGGACCGTTCTATTTCCTCTGTTTCCTAATCAGCTTCCATGTATGTTCTAGCAATCCAAACGTAATTTTTTATCATTATCAAAATGTAATTGATCCTTCAATATACACATCTCTTTTGTGTGTATGGTTTTCAGTTCAGCAGTAGTAAGGCCTACGGGATAATTCCGTTCAGGGTCGGAGCTCCATAGAAGAGCAATGAGAAAACGCCAACAGATAACTAAGCACGCCATTGCTAGCTTTAGCACAACCATTTGGCAATTGGACTGTTACATATCTTGTCTAGTACCCGCCCGTGCTAAGGCATCCCCCTTCTTCCTCTTCTGCACGCCATGAGAAGCAAGACCCACACCACCAAGGAATGCCATGAGCCTAGGCTTAACATGGCCAAAGCCCAAAGAGGAGGGGCATATTCTTCAGGCTCATCCTAGTATTCAACCTTCAAACCTTGGAGTTATAGGCTTGGCGCTTCAACATGCAAAAGATGGGTGGAAAGAATACATAGTGGATAGCGCCAGTTACAGGAGATTCAACAATCTGAGGGGGCAATGGGCCATCAGCAGGCACGCGACATACGGCGGCTGATATGGAG
>DXKC01012846.1:0-10473 GCA_031170775.1 Cymbopogon citratus
TAAGAAGCTCGATCCCAACTCATTGTATCCTTGTTTAAGAGCAATGAGATTGGCTATACCCTTCTCAGTCATACTTGAATCAAAGTATTGATGGAACTTTGTCTCCAGGTCTTCCCATGTCAGAATAGACTCATACGGCAATGAAGCAAACCATGAGAAAGCTGCTTCAGATAATGACAGAGGAAAGAACCGTATCCTAAATATCAGCTCATCAATCAATTCCCCAACTGAATCAAGTACTGACTTATATGTTCCGTGGTCGAGGTCTCACCATTGCCAGTAAACTTGGTGAATGCTGGTATCTTGTATTTCGGGGGTAAAGTCATCTGATCATACCACTCCGGATATGGCTTCCTATATGTAAGAGTTGAATTCTTTGGCTTGATGCCAAACTGTCTCTGAACCATATCGGCAACTTGTCCCATGAGTTGATTAATGTGTGGGGACTGAAGATCCTGACTTCCATGATTCGGGTATTGTTGCTAAAGTCGTTGCTGACCTCCAGAGTATTGATTAGGAGCATAATACTCTGATTCATAATGATAGCCAAAAGGTAATTTTCCTCCTGGCAGAAGCTTTCCTTGGTAAGATGGAACACCAGGTTCCTTGATGATCTTCCCTCCATAGCAAATGTTTTTGTAGCCGATGGATACCTTCCATAGTTGTTCTGAACAAATCCAGTCGGCTGTTGCCCCCCGTGCTGATGCTGCACGGTTTGCTGCATCCTTGGTGGGGGTTCCTGATGTTGCACAAGTTGAGGTTGTAATATAGTATCAGTTGTATCACCACTAGCTTCATTGCTAGTTACAACCATTGCTGCGCCTTATTCACTAGTCTGAGGAGCCGAATCATTGGGTCTTCTTGGTCTTTCATTCTAAACATATGCTCCTCCAGAGTATGATCCAGCAATAAATCCAGCTTCTATGAGTGCATTCCCCAGACTATTGATAAATACAGTATTATGATTGGTAAGGGTCTCACTCATAGCCTTGACAATAGTCTGGTGCATGTGGGTGTGTCCTAGCTTGATAGTTGGGTCAACTTCTCCTTCCATCAGAACTCTAGGATACAAGAGTCGCTGGACTATTCATCCGCTGCTCATCTTGGAATAAGACATTAGATATTTTTGCTTGTATTGCTCAACACAGGTGTCCAGTGTCTTCCTAGCATCTTCATCCAAGTCTTCTCCTGAGACGTTAATTGGTTCATACTCGTTTGTAGTCATCGTGCAATCATGATGAGTCCCACTGGGCATGCCAAAAATGTGTTGACACGTGAATGTCGCGCTAACACAATAATAAGGCCTTGGCGAGAATCGAAGAGCAGTAGGAGGCTCTGAGATTCTCAAGACCTCGCAGGCAGTGCCGATTCACCGAGAAGCATGCCAGCCAACTTGAACTACAGTTGACAAGAAGATAAACAAGATCAAATGATGGAACCTGCCGGTGTGATTCCAGACAGTTCCAGGATGTGTGGCCAAGTTGTAGCCGATAAGATAAGGAAACTAACTAGAGAGTTAGCTCCATGCATTATAATCATAAAAGGATAAAGATATAAACAGAACAAGCTATAAAGATGTGTAAATTTCAATGTATATTCCTTAGTCGATCATGTTTAATCGTTATCAATCTTAAGCAGATAGTGTGCAAATAACATCATCGAATAGACGTGTAAACTCATAGAAAAACAGCAACGCCACTCTCTATGGAACAATACAAACCACCCTTCTATGAATAGACAAATCTGGCCGATAGCCGATACAAGCACACTATTTGTGAAAACACAACTGGATCGGCTAGATAGCCGATACAGGGTCCATAAGGCAGGGATAAAAGCATACTTAAAAGTAAATAAGCAAATCAATTAATCTAAGACTGGTCTAACGGGCCAGCGGTCCTCGACTAACTTTCATTAACCAATTCACGTTTTAAGACATTTTTAAACCCACAACATGTAACGATCAAGATTAGATAGAGATTGGCCGATAGAAGCACGATTCAAGCATAAAACAGATCTAAACATGATAATTAATTGAATTTAATAGGATGTGGCCAAATCTACTAATCTTAGATCGGGCAATGATATTGTTATATTGAATAAACCATTAAAACAGACAATATCGATAACTTGATGAATCCATTAGCTTGCCAAAGTTAATGGAGCCGGTAACTTGCAATAATGATTAGATGAACCGTGACGCCGCTCTTTACGGAACAATACTCCCATCTAATGTTCTTGCTGCAATACTCACAGAAAAGTTGCGACGCCGCTCTCCACGGAACAATACAAACAGCCCATCTATGAATACTACGGGTTTTGACAATACTTATCAGCAAACGGACGCCGCTCTCCATGGACAATACTCGCCTGCTTGAAGGTCTCATCAAATCTATGTTAAGGTACTCCTACTCCTACTCCTAAGGGGTTTACGGCGTGATGGCCGGTTTTGTATTTGATCATGATGATGAATATTACAATGGCCGACGCTTTATTTTTATAGCCTGGGCAAATAAGAGTTCTGATAAGAAACGGCTAAAATCCAACAAACTATGGAAAAATAAGATAATTTGGACTCCAATCTTTCCCTTCTGTTGAAGCTCAACGTGTTTTCCCTCTTCTGGTCAATCCGGATGCGGTCTCTTACCAATTCTGTGCTTTAGCCGATACACCTGTCACGATGTCAATTCGGCCGATACACCTACCACGATGCCAACCAGGTTCTCTCTTGCCTTGGTCGATCATTGCCACATCAGCCTTGATTTGTTCTGACACCTAGTTCTACACATGATATTCTCCTTACCAAATTTGGTGTCAACACATGCCCCTCAATTTTGGGATAAAATTGATTTTATTCTAAAATTTGAGTCCTTTTCCTTTTGCTGATTAACCAAACAGCATTTATTCACCAAACTGCCACTCAAATTTCATTTCAGCCGCCAAACCCTACGTTACTCAACTCAATCCTCCAGCCACCATCTGCAACTTGAGGCGATTCAATTCGCAGTTCCTTTAGGTGATTGCTGGATCTTGTTTTAGGTTTTAACCTGAAATGGCTTCGATTGATAACATCCTCGAGGTAATTTCTCTTGCTCATTCTCTCCTTTTCTGCTATAAATCCCTTTCGCTTTACTTTTTGAATATCATCTTGATGTAGGAGCTTAGGGGCGAAGTTTTGATTCCAGTAGATGGGCTACAAGATTCGTATTTTCTTGGACCTATGGGCAATCTAGACCCTTCTGAGGCTATTTTGGCCAAAACTACGAGAATCCCCTTTAAGCATTCAGCTATGAACCCTGACCTCTGGAATAAACGAACCACTTTCAGAAAGCCTTCTTTGCTTCCGTGTTGGAGAAACTGGGTGCTCAAGATGAATAAACACATGTCATCGATTCTGAGGCACACCACTTGGACCAATGTGTTTCCCTTTCCTTATCAGGCATGAAGAGGAATGAACCCATGTTAAGGGCTGTCTGTTATTTCCGAAATAATGCATATAATGCTTTTGCTTTCAATCATGGCCTGATGACTCCAACTTTAGCTGATATTCATATGCTAACCGGTCTCAATGTTATGGGGTCTTTTACCCCTATTAATCTTACCAAATCTTCATTTAAGCTAAAGAGTGTTAGAAGTGGAGGCTGGAAAGGTTACATCTCCGAATTTCATTCTAGCAAAAATAGTGTGGATGCTAGAGAATTTGCTGCCTTTTTGAATTTGTGGCTTGACAGGTACCTTTTCTATGGCAAGACTTGTGACCCAAATAACAATTTCCTTGATTTAGCCTCCATAATAGCAGTGAATTCATCAGTTCCTTTAGGAAAATATTTACTGGGATCCCTATATCACTTATTAGATCAAGTAGCTCAGCACTTGATGAAAAATAACCAGATCCCCACTATTTCTGGTCCCTGGTGGCTTCTTCAAACTCTGGCTGAATTTGTATATGCATAAGCTCACAGTTCAAGAACTGGGTCCTATGAAGTTTCCTTCTCAAACTTATAAAGAAGAATATGAGGATCAGTTGTCTGATGCAGAGAAATTTGGCCGATGCACATCTTTGGGTGAAGCTGCATCATCCGTTTGCATTAACAGATCCATTAGTCAATTCTTCAAACTCTTCTATCAAGGTTTTCCTCAGGATGCTGTGATATGGTTCCTATATGCAGATTGTGATGATTTTGAACATCCTACTTCATCCAGATTTGATACTCCTATTACAGATTCTAAAGCCAAGGATATCATGAATTGTTTGCTCAAGCCTTGTATTCTTCCGATAGAAATTGGTCATAGCAGAGATAAACCTCCAACCTCTTATGAATTCTACAATCCTTTAGTAGCTGCAAGGCAACTTGGCTTTGGTCAGATTCCTCTAGGGCTGTATTTTGCTGATAAACTTAAAACTCGAGATGTTCTGAAGGATGAGATTGAATATCATAGAATTATTCAGTTCCAGCAACAGCTTCCATCTCTGACTATAAGTAGTTGGTCAAAAATACCATTCATATCTACTGCTTTCACTCATTGGTGGCAAAGTTGGAAGATGCATATATTTTCTAACGTTGTGTCAGATCTATGCTCTGCTCTTGATCCTAGCTATGTTGCAGAGGATGAGGTAATCTTTGATTTCTTTACCACCTTTATGTATCGCTTTACGCTTATTTGTATTCATGATGCAGGATTTGGTTCAGCCGATGCTTCCTGTTGGTCCTGACAATCAGCCTTTTCAATACAAATTATGGTGCCCAAATCCAGTACTTGGGTGGAATGCTCCTTCAGTAAGAGAAATAATGAAAAGGAAGGCCACTGGAGATATCATATCTTCCTCTGCTGGGCCAATTTTGAAGAGAAGCTATAAGACTAGAGGGAAAAAGAATCAAATCCCTCCTCAGGTTCTTGAAGCTAGTCCTGAATTGAGCCCTCTTGACAAGTTGACCTTTATAGCAGTCGAGGTATTATTTTTTTTATTTTCCTTTTTGCCTTGCATTATTCTAATTCTTACTCCTTTATTCTTTTGGCAGGAGGAAATTTAGGATGATACATCAAAAACTTTTTAGGATGACCTACACTCAAGTGATTCTTCTGATGGTGGTGACAACAATTCCAAGCACTCTGCACATTCTCCTCCAAGAACTATTAAAGATACCCATCCTGGTGATAGCAATACTACTCTTAAAGAATTAGCCGATATATTTCTTTTCTTTCTAAACAACTCTTTTTCCTTTTTAGTATTTCAAGATGCTAATCCATCGGCTGATCTTAGGAATTCCCTAATCCTTCAGGTATCTCCTTCTATCTTTTGCATATTAAATTTTTATATTTCTCATCTCTGAATTTCTTTATATAGGTTCAAACTTCATCTTCAGACATCTCCTTTGGTGATTTTGTAAACGAAGGAGAGACCTCTTCTATTGCTCAAAATCCTTCAACCAATCTCAGATGATTTGAAGAACCAATTGTCAGCTCTTCTCCCTTTGTTAGACATAGATGCTTCACTTTTGGTGCAGGATTCAAGTAAGATGAGAGATATCTATACCCCTCTCAAGAACAACTTGCCTTCAACTTTGAGAGATCTTAAGGGAATACTGCATCAGGCTGCCTTTGTAGACTTCTTCTATGTATCATACGAAGAGGCAAAGGAAAGACTTTCTCTAAGGGAATCTCGAGAGCATCTTCCAATTCAAGTACAGGAATACAAGAATTCTCTCAAAGAGCTCAAACAAGATATGGCTTCTTTAACTGATGCTCCTGTTCATCTTAATGAGAGATTGGCAAATCTGAATGCAGAGAAGAATGATCTTCTGTCCAAACTTCAAATAGTTGAAACTTTAATCAAAGAGACAGAGGATCACTTAGCCAACATTCCTTCAGTCATGGAATCCAAGAAGCAAGAGGTTCTTAGTTTGAAATCCTCTCTCAATCATGCAAAGTTCGAATTAAAGAGAGAAATTCCGAGCACTGCTGATGAGGATAAGTGAACACTAGCCAATGTAGATCAGATTCTTGTAAAAGCTCGTGATATGCTTAGGTCTATATTGGCTTCATATTTTATAAACCTGTTGTAAGAATCTTTATAACTTCGATACTTTTAGCCGAAGCAAAAACTCATGTTATCGGCATTACTTCTTAGGATATCTCTTCAATTTGTTTGCTTGAACATCATTTTATTGTTTTGATGTCTTTCTGCTCTAAAGGCAATACATGTCGTATTGGCTCTTGTCCTGATTATAGGACTTGTATTTTTTTCTTCTAAAGGCGATACATCTGTATCGGCTGTTTTTACAAGCCAGAGTGTATAACAACTCAGCTAACAAAATTTGCTAAGTATACAATTAATAATAATGAACCAATACTTATAGGCTTCAAGGATCCAAACTCTTCAATTCCTTCTGTATCAGCTTTACAAATTATTTCTTAAACCATTGATCTGATAGCCGATACAGAAGTTTTTTTCTTGTCTTAGATCAGAAATCTTTTTATGAGCCAATGATCATGATCGGCTGTTGATTCTCATCATAGTATCTGACGAAACCCTCTTCGTGCACCCTTCCAGAGAAACACTGAATCCCTTCAAAGTTCCAACCAGCAAGTCCAGCTAGTGCAACTCCAGTAGATGCATCTCCTTGGACGACTTCTGTTCTATCCCCAATCCATTGGGTTAAGGTCTGATGCATCATTGAGGGGATGCAATAGTTAGCATGAATCCAATCCCGTCTAAGCAATAGGCTATATGTCCTAGAAGTATCAACCACAAAGAATGGGTCAGCAGAGTCTTGCTTCCAATGGTCAACTCAACAGTATTAGCACCTTTGGTGTTGGATATATTGCCACTGAAATCTAAAAGCTTCATATCTGTCTGACTTAAATCTTCTTCAATCTTGCCTAGTTTTCTGAATGTGGTATATGGCCTAAGATTGACTGAAGCTCCTCCATCAACTAGCATCCTTGTTAATGGTTTGCCATCAACAAGTCCCTTTAAGCACAATGCCTTCATGTGCAGATATTTTTTAGGCTTCTCAAAAGTAGCCTTCTCGGTTTCATAGATCCACTGGCATACTCCTTCATCATCTGAATCATCTGAGTTGCCATCATCATGTTTCTCTCTATAGGCACTGAACTCTACAGGCAACATAAAGATGGTTGCAATAGTAGCTGATACTTTACCTTTATCGGCTATTTTCTTGGCTTGCTACACTTGAGCTTTCCTCTTCTTTCCTTGCTTCTCATCGTTCCTTAAGCACTGGACTCTTCTCTTCTAGCTTCTAGTCAATCCTCCTAGGCACCATTGACCTTCTTGCCGAGCATATTTTCGTTCTTCTTCTTCTTTATAATCGATCATCTTCTGATCGACAATTCCTTTGCCAGACTGATCATGAAATCTGCACTCGTCATTTTTTATGCGCCGACCCAAATGTTCATGGATAGATCGGCGGTTGGTTGCTCCTTGCCTGTACTCCTGATATTGATTACTGCATTCAGGACAGTTATGGAGTGTAGGCAATTTTAAACCTTCATTCCAGCATTGTCTGAAGAAAGGGCAATGCTAATGGGACTGATTTTCTTCCCTAATCCTTCTTTCTTCTTCACGGTAGCTTCTGTACTCTTCTTCCTCAAGCCACTGCTGATAATCTCTTTCACGACGAAGCTGATCTTTCTCTTTCTTGCATTGCCACTTGTTCAACAGGATCCGAACAGTGGGGCACCTTCGCTCACCAACCTTAGAAGATTCAGGCCGCCCTAATTGATGCTTCGTCTTGAGCTCTTTATATTTTTCAGCCGATATCTACTTCCTAGAATTAACAGTACCAGCTTTCTTAGCTTTGTTAGAAGTGAGTACCTTGAATTTACCTGACGAACCCACCATGTTGGTAGGGAAAGGGTGTCCATCCACCCACATGCTTTTCTCTATACCAATCATCCCTTTGTTGATTGCCTCTGGATATAATCTCTGAAAACTTTGCAATCATTGGTGTTGTGAGTGGGAGAATTGTGGAACTTGTAGTACTTCATTCTCTTAAGTTCTTCGGCCGATGGAATCTTATGGTTCCCAGTCAGCCTAATCTAACCATGCTTTAGCAGCACGTCAAAGATTTCATTAGCTTTGTTGATGTCAAAGCTATATCCATTGCTTCCCTGGTTGTCTTTGGCCTTAGCCCAAGGCATATTCTCTGTATTGCTCCAGGTCCACTCAACAGCTGCTACTTCATCTTTGCCACCCTCTTCTTCTGCTAATCCCTCTTGAAGGTATGAAGCATAGAATCCTTCAACTATTGTAGCCTTCTGACGTAGCTTGCCATAGCGGTTGAAGCCAAACCTGTTATACAGGCTAGCTATCTTTCTTGATAAAGCAGCCAAACTCACATGATCAGTGCCAACCCTCTCCCTAAGAACTGGCAATAATCTAGAGATAGCAATATCCACCAGATCCTTATCAGATAGAACCAAAGAGTAACACTGGTTCTTGATTTCTCTAAACCTCTGTAAGAAGCTCGATCCCAACTCATTGTATCCTTGTTTAAGAGCAATGAGAGCAGCTATACCCTTCTCTGTCATACCTGAATCAAAGTATTGATGGAACTTTGTCTCTAAGTCTTCCCATGTCAGAATAGACTCATACGGCAATGAAGCAAACCATGAAAAAGTTGTTTCAGATAATGACAGAGGAAAGAACCGTATCCTAAATATCGGCTCATCAATCAATTCCCCCAACTGAATCAAGTACTGACTTATATGTTCCATGGTGGAGGTCTCACCATTGCCAATAAACTTGGTGAATGCTGGCATCTTGTACTTCGGCGGTAAAGTCATCTGATCATACCACTCCGGATATGGCTTCCTATATGTAAGAGTTGAATTCTTTGGCTTGATGCCAAACTGTCTCTGAACCATATCGGCAACTTATCCCATGAGTTGATTAATGTGTGGGGACTGAAGATCCTGACTTCCATGATTCAGGTATTGTTACTAAAGCTGTTGCTGACCTCCAGAGTATTGATTAGGAGCATAATACTCTAATTCATAGTGATAGCCAAAAGGTAATTTTCCTCCTGGCAGAAACTTTCCTTGGTAAGATGGAACACCAGGTTCCTTGATGATCTTCCCTCCATAGCAAATGTTTTTTGTAGCCGATGGATACCTTCCATAGTTGTTCTGAACAAATCCAGTCGGCTGTTGCCCCCCGTGCTGATGCTGCACGGTTTCCTGCATCCTTGGCGGTGGTTGCTGATGTTGCACAAGTTGAGGTTGTAATATAGTATCAGCTGCATCACCGCTAGCTTCATTGCCAGTTACACCCAATGCTGCGCCTTGTTCACTAGTCTGAGGAGCCGAATCATTAGGTCTTCTTGGTCTTTCTTTCTAAACATACGCTCCTCTAGAGTATGATCCAGCAATAAATCCAGCTTCTATGAGTGCATTCCCCAGACTATTGATAAATACAGTATTATGATTGGTTAGGGTCTAACTCATAGCCTTGACAATAGTCTGGTGCATGTGGGTGTGTCCTAGCTTGATAGTTGGGTCAACTTCTCCTTCCATCAGAACTCTAGGATACAAGAGTCACTGGACTATTCATCCTCTGTGCATCTTGGAATAAGACATCAGACATTTTTTCTTGTATTGCTCAACATAGGTGTCCAGTGTCTTCCTAGCATCTTCATCCAAGTCTTCTTCCGAGACGTTGATTGGTTCATACTCATTTGTAGTCATCGTGCAATCATGATGTGTCCCACTGGACGTGCCAAAAATGTGTTGACACGTGAATGTCGTGCCAACACAATAATAAGGCCCTGGCGAGAATTGAAGAGCAGCATGAGGCTCTGAGATTCTTAAGACCTCGCAGGCAGTGCCGATTCACCGAGAAGCGTGCTAGCCAACTTAACCTACAGTTGACAAGGAGATAAACGAGATCAAATGATGGAACCTGCCGGTGTGATTTCAGACAGTTCCAGGATGTGTGGCCAAGTTGTAGCCAATAAGATTAGGAAACTAACTAGAGAGTTAGCTCCATGCATTGTAATCATAAAAGGATAAAGATATAAACAGAACAGGCTATAAAGATGTGTAAATTTCAATGTATATTCCTTAGCCGATCATGTTTAATCGTTATCAATCTTAAGCAGATAGCGTGCAAATAACATCATCGAATAGACGTGTAAACTCATATAAAAACAGCGACGCCACTCTCCATGGAACAATACAAACCACCCTCCTATGAATAGACAAATCTAGCCGATAGCCGATACAAGCACACTATTCGTGAAAGCACAACTGGATCGGCTAGATAGCCGATACAGGGTCCACGAGGTAGGGATAAAAGCATACTGAAAAGTAAATAAGCAAATCAATTAATCTAAGATTGGTCTAACGGACCGGCGGTCCTCGACTAACTTTCATTAACCTATTCACGTTTTAAGACACTTCTAAACCCACAACATGTAACGATCAAGATTAGACAGAGATTGGCCGATAGAAGCA
>DXKC01012858.1:0-10686 GCA_031170775.1 Cymbopogon citratus
TGTTTAGTACCATACCGTGAATCCTAGGGCGATCTAACCAGCTTAAATACCAGAGCCAGGGACGCGTAGTAACCTTCGGTTAACCGTTTTGAACGAAGCGAGGACGAAAGTTCAAGCGGGTTGCTACGCAGGCGGGACCACTCCTCGGCAGAGTGGGCCTGGGCCGTGTTTGCCGGGACTGGATGTTACACCCCGCCAGCTGCCACCGGCGCAGCCATGGCGGCATGGCGCAAAAGAATGTTGAGTCTCGTTGTGCACCCGCACAGCAGCAGCCAACCATGGTGTACTCTTGCACCAACCTTGTCGCCGTAGACGTCGCCTTCCTCGCCGAGTCGAATTATCGCAGAAGGCCACTGGCCACCGCTCCACCGCTCAGATGTGTCGATGCAGGGAATGGAAGCTGCCACACGGGAGGAGACGAAGATGTGTGCGTGACTTGAGGCCATGTGGGCCTTCAGCTTGATGTTGCTAATTTGCTAGGTGGGCCGAATATGTTAGTGAGATGGGCCACACACGTTACTGCAAGATGGCTGCTCAGTTTAAGAAGATCGGTGCTTCGGTTGTTCGGTTTTTTCAGGACACAAAACCGACAATAGAGCTGAACACCGAAGTTCACAGAATCAAAAACTGAAACTGAAATTGAAAACCGAAAAAACCGACATTTCGGTGCGGGGTTCGGTCTGTGGTTTTCGGTTAAAAACTGCCCAGGCTGAATCCTGCCAATGGGCTATGCAACGGTACAAGGCTGCTGGTGCGGGGGTTCTGAAGAAATACGATCGACACAGAAATCATGGTGTGGCAGCATGCTGGGATACCGCTATGCCAGTCTTGTTCCCATTCACCTTTAAGAGGAAGCAGTTTCCTATTAGGTTGAGCTTCGCCATGACGGTCAATAATTCACAGGGGAAAACTACCCCAAACGTGGGTGTCTATCTACCCGCACCGGTGTTCTCTCATGGTCAGTTGTATGTTGCGAGGTTTACATCCACGTCAAGAGCGAATATCAAGTCCTTACCCTCCCGCTTGATGCGGATGCACAGGAGGAGGCTAAAAAGATGGAGAAGAAAAATGCTAAAAAGATTGCCGAGGGGTAAAAAGTAAGAATGTCATCAAATAGAAAAGGCAAGGATAAGAAGAGCCCAATAGCAGATGGAACTTTCACGAGGAATATTGTATTTAAGGTGCTAATGCCATAGGCTAGGTAATAGAAGATTATTAACTACTGCATTGCATTATTTCATTCAATTTATATTGTACAAATATTCTTCCACTAACGCCATATTTTTGTTGTTGCTAGGTATTTTTAAATGGTTTATTAGACTCTACATGGAGATGATATATACGCACAACATGCCAACTGAAAAAAGCATCCGTGTACATGTTAGATTTACAGTTGAAAGAACAATGTTGTGTTACACATTTATATTTACTCGAATATTATATTTATATTTGTACATAGAGCCGCTTGTGCATGGTGTATATCCTAACATGTGTCTGGTTCATGTGTTGGCAGTCCTGTGCGGCTCTTGCGTGGTTGTGGGATGGCAAAATCGTAGTGACCCTCATGCCGCACATTCTTGATCTTTTATGGACAAACATGTGTTGATATTATTAATTATAAACCGAATAGGATAAATATTGATCAAATTATTTTTTATTGCTAAATAAATTTATAATCAAAAGACATAAAGGGAGTTAGCACTACTATATAGAGTTCGTCGCTATGAAACTAATACAATGATAACTGCTTTAATCCGCATTGAAACTAATACACGATAAAGATTTGAAGTTCTAGTGGCAAAATCGTTATAAACACCATCTTCTACCTCTGTCTAACCAAACTCCTCGCGTCAAGTGCATCAGTCAGGAAGAAAAAAAAGAAGGGAGGGAAAGGGAGGTGATCGATCTATGGCAGGAGGGATTGACCTGTTGGGATTTTCTTTGTCCTCTGAGTCAGTCAATCATCGAATGCCTTCCATATTCCATATTAATATTTCATTTCCATGCAAGGCCGAAAATCACGATATTGCCTTCCATAATGAACTTGGACAGATATGTACGTGATTGCATCTTTTGGTCGATTTTTTATTTTTCCCTCTGCCACACTCATAGATCTTCTATATTCATTTTTGTTCCCACTGAAATAGCGTGAAATTAAAGTTGGCACCAATACTGGGAGTGGGAGGACGCTTTCATCGTGATTTGTTGTCCCCTACCCCTATATAGGGTGTAGACTGTCCTCCTCATGCAGACCAACATAGACGGGCATCACATCGAGGGAACACCCGAAGACCAGGTCCTCACCACGTTCCGCCACCATTGCCATGTCATCTTCTTCGTCCATGTCTGTGTTCTCTCCTCCATAAGCAGTCGTTGTTTAGCTAGAACTTTAGGCGGGTATCTCCTCCAATGGTTTGGATTGATGCATGAGTCCTGTGCTTGTTGAATTTTTGGTCGTGCTACTTCAGTTGCCTATTAGTATCATCACAATTATTCCAAATTTCACTTTTGTTCTAAATTGAGCAAAAAAAGGTTGTATAGGAGTTCCAAAAACAGAGAAAATAATTAACAAAAAATAATTACCACTGCTAAGTTTTTGTTTTTAATCATGTCATTCCTGTGTCAATTTATCTCAGTTTTTAGCATTGAAAGGTTTTCATGAAATTCTGGCTTCCCAGTTGCAAGATGGGTTCCATGTCTAGGTTGCTCAACAGAAGGGAGTGTCTGCTCCACTTCCAGCAATCATAGCTCGTCTGCTTCCATCACAGGTACGGATGTAATATTTTCTTGTAATTGATTGATGAGTCAATCATTTTGTGTGTTCATAGGTTTGCTCATATAAATTTTATCATTTTGATTGATACGGACAGGATTGTAGATGGGGTCCAATTCCATGAAGTGGGAATTGAACACATATTCTCGACATGGGAATTGCGTGCTATGGTGTTCTGGAGAGGCCATGTGCAGCATCACCATGGCCAAAGCTATTTGCGTGTAATTTTGAAGGATGAGGAGGTACATTCAGTAATTTTTTAAACTGAGTTTGAAATTTTTGTTTGATACATGTTGCAGAATCTATATTTTGGCTACAATGTTTTTACAGGGAACCAAAATGGAAGCGGTCGCCTATGACAATCAAACCATGATGTTTGACAGGTTACTTGTTCATGAAGAAGAGTATGAATTCATGAGTGTTGGCTTTTTGCCCACTTGGGTTGATGACATGCGCCACGTGTTTCATTTGCGTTCTGATTTCTACGTGCATCTTTCTGCACAAACTATGGTTCATGCACAATGGAGTATTATGGGGTATGCTAAGTTTTCTCACACGTTTATGACATTCAACGATGTATACACTCTGGACGAGTTCATATTTGCAGGTATATCTCATACACCTATATTTAAAATCACATCGTTAATTGTTTATGTTCTTATTCCATTTATATTCTTACCATGTGTTTGTAGATATTATTGGTATTGTCATACATGTCTCTGGTATCCTTGGAAGGGATGACCCAAGGAGTATATACAAACATGTGGTGTTGATGGACGAAAGGTACTTGTTTAGTTGAGATATTGTGTGTAATAGATTGCAATTTTATAATTAGCCATTACTAATCAATCTTTTTAACTCATAGGAACAACTTCATCATATTAAATGTTATGGATTGGTGGTGAGCGGCATCAGAGTTGAGCACTCTAGCTGCCATCCATGTGCACATGAATAGAAGAACATGTACTGCATTACGATGTCCTTGTATATATTGACTAATTGAAGTTTCAGTTATTACATTTTGACCATGCATGATAGGTGGAGTGACCACCAATGATTTGAGCTTTGTATTCTCTCCTATTTGTGAACAAGCATGTGCATTTCAAGGTGAGGTTATTTTCGGGTAACTCATTTATCTAATTTTTCATATATATCACCGATTCAAAAAAAAGGGCCTACGCAATCACCTGCTTGGTGACGAAGCAGGATGGCAACGTGCTCAACAGTTTGCCAATGACACAGTGTTGTGTCTCATCGAGCGCAACCGCCGTGTTGGTGCTCCCTGTCACGACTGTCGTCTCAGAGTGCCCCAATGTCTGCCCCTCCATCGCTCGCGGTCGTGGCCACCCTTACATCGCTCGTAGTAGTGACCATGGCACTGAGCGTTAGCTGCCATCCCACCATCGACCTTCCATGGCTCTTGTTGAGGACGGGTGAGCTCGAGGACACAGTTGAAGTCATGTTGACGTCACCATGACATTTTCTTGTGTAAAAAATAAATGGTGATAGATTTACAATGTTTATCTATATTATTTATTATATATATAAACAAAAGGTGAAATCTCTCACAAATATCCATGCACAGGTTAGCTAGCACCATGTTTCAAGACAAGGTGTTCACAAATCATATCTCTATCCCCACTGGCAATGTGAAATAGAAAAATATCAATGTCAATCATTGCAAAATAGGAAGTAAACTATTGTGCCATCTCTGTATTTATGTTTGCATGCACAGCAACACTAGTATGTCCGATGGCTAACATGACGGACGCCAAGCGGCACCAGCATACATGGCAAGGAGCTTATGGTTACCACGCTAACCTAACACAACACTAATCTCGAAAACAAAACGTGGATATGCCTAGCTCCGACGCAGAATGGTATAGAGATGCGCCGGAAATTATTTGTGGATTTATTGGCACACATAATCAAAGACATCTTCCTGTTGATATAAAACATAATCTTAGGCGAATCACGGAAAATTCTATAAAATAGAGTTTATGAGCCTGCGACACCACGGTCTCTGTAACCACGTTAATTTCACAAACTTTGCTTGTTTAGATTAAAAAGTATTACTTTAATGCCAGTATTTAATTTTATAATATTATTATCTTATCGTGCAATCTATTTATTTCTATACAAAAGTTTAACCTTCTCATAGCAACGCAGGGCCATACCAGTGCTATCCTAAGACTGAAGGCCATCATCCCATCCCCCACACACGATCTCAGACGCGTCAAATCCAGCGAATAGTGAGAGCAGTAGGAACTAGGAATAGCACCTGCGGCGGAGGACGGCCACTGGTGGAGGACGCTGCGGCGGCGGCGGCTGTCTCGTCGATCCCCAGGCGTGATCGCACAGCCACTGGCGCCGTCTTGTCTACCTCCGTGGGCTCCAGCGTGATCCTGAGCCCTGGCCCGTTGGCGACGTGGTTGTGGTGGTGTGTAGGCAGCGGCGGCGGCGTGGCCGGCGAGGATGAGGCGGGGAGCCCCGCATGGATTGCGGCTCCATGCTCGGCATGTTTGGGCGCTTGTGTCTCTGCACCCGGCCTGATTTTATAATTTGTTGGGAACGGTGAAAAGGAAAGGAGATCGCCGTGTGCAAAGGGAAATAAGATCAGCGCAGCACGTTTCCTTAATTAAAAAAATATTCTCCTTAATAACAGAAGAAAAAGATCAGACCGGCATTTTTCCTTAATACTCCGTAATAGAAAAGATCAGCACCTAACTAAACAGGGACCATATCTCAATCAATTGTCCCCGTATATATACAGTATAAAAGAAAATCCTAGCCTTCTTCAAAAGATGTACTACTGCTGTTCTCACCCTCAATAAGGTTCCTGAACGAAGACGGAACAGGAGGAACACCAGTGTCCAAAACACCTTCGAGCATACGAACAACCTGGTCCATCGACGGCCTATCACTCTCCTCGTCCTGGATGCACCAACAGGCAACTCTACAGGCGACATCAAGCTCCTGGACGTTGGCATTTCCTTCGAGCCTTCGATCCAGCAAGCACAGCACGTTTCCTTCGTTCAGCTGGGCAGCAGCATAGAGAGGGAAATACCGATGGCTCCCAAACTTCAGCCTCCTGGTAGTCCTTCTCCCCGAGATTATCTCCAGCAGCACGATGCCGAAGCTATAGACATCCGCTTTCTTGGTGATCGGCTGTCCGGACACCCACTCCAGCGTAAGGTAGCCCATGGTTCCTCGGATCGTGGTCAGTGCAGAGCTGAACTCCCGTCCTAGAAGCTTCGCCATGCCGAAGTCGGCGATCTTGACGCCGAATTCGGCGTCGAGGAGTATGTTTTCGGGCTTGATGTCGCAGTGTATGATGCAGTCCTGGCATTCTTCGTGGAGATAAGCTAGGCCCTTGGCGATACCTTGCGCGATCCGGTACCGGAGATCCCAGTTCAGTGGACATGGATTGTTTTCTGAAGAGAAGAGGTGTGTGTCCAAGGAGCCATTGTCCATGTACTGGTACACGAGCAGCCTCGTGTTCCCCTTGACGCAGAATCCTAACAGAGGGACGATGTTCGTGTGCCGAATCACTCCCAGCGTCTGCACTTCGGCTCTGAACTGCTTGTCTGCTTGCCCAAAGCCTTTGAGACGCTTCACGGCGACGATGGTTGGTCCTGGCATTGCTCCCCTGAAAACACAGCCGAAACCTCCCTCACCGAGCTTGTCGGTGAAATTCCTCGTTGCTCTCTTCAGCTGTGCATATGTGTAGACAGCAACAGGCCCTCCTTCTACCTGTTCGAACTTTCTGCAAGTAGAAAACAAAGCCCTGCTGTTCCTGTATCTCCATAGAAGCGCTAGTATCAATATAACGCATGCTGTTGCTGCCAATCCGACGACCATGAACACAATACTTCTCGTTTTCGGACGTTTTTGAGCCATGAGCATAGAACCCAAACGAACATAAACCTTGCTGAAGGGAGGTGTAGCAGAGATGCTCACGTTGTACAGGTAGTTGTACCATAGCTTGCACCCATGGTCGTCGTCGTCATACGCGTAGGCGACGCAGTAGCATTTGCTCAGACAGGCTTCTCTGCAACCAAAGTCACCATCTGCTGTGTCGTTCTGGGAGTTGTAAGGGAGCCCTCGCAGGTTGTCTAGGAGCACAAACGAGTCATCGTGGTCTGCCGTCAGGCGGCCATTATCAGCCGTGCAGCTCAGTGGCAGAGACCTCGAGCAACCGTTCACGAAGTATCCACGCTGCCACTCTGATGGGTTTGCAGGCTCGAATCCGTCGACGCAGCCACACGTGCCGTTGCTGGTGCAGGCGCCGAAACGGCCGCAGAAGAAGGCGCTGGATTTGCAGTCAGAAGGGAAGGTCCAGCTTGCCACCCAGCATCCAGCAGAGCTCGACCAGCTCCGTAGGCTGACTTGCCCCAGGTGGAGCTGCAGGTGCTCAGCCATGCCGTCGCCCGCCGCCGCCGGCGGACGCGTGCTGTTCAGAAGCACCAGCGAGCTGCCGTTTTGCTGAGAAGACACCATCCACTCCGGGAACGTCCCCCGGAGGACGTCCCAGCCGTCGGTGGTGAGCACGAACCCGTTCCTCCTGCGCCGGTCGATGGTGAGGCTGCTGTTGTGCCACGAGTTCGCGTTCCTGTACGTCAGCGACACGTTGTTGCCGGTGTCGCCGTCGAGCCCGAGCCTCGCGCCGGGGAGCAGCGCGTCGCCGGGGTAGTCGAAGCTCTGCCACAGGACCCGTGACGAGTTGGCCTGGTCCCGCACCACGAGGTTGCCGCTGTCGAGGAGGACCGCGACGGCGGCGGATGCGGGTGCCGGCGCAGGGCCGTCACCGCCGCCGCTGCCGGCTCCCGCCACGCTTGACCACCAGAGGTAAGTGCCGTTCTCCGTGATGTACAGGCGATCGCCGAAGAGCTGCAGCGCCGCGCTGGGCAGGTCGGAGATGTAGACCCGGTCGCCGAACCAGAACGTCGGGGTGCCGGCGTTCGTTGGCATGTTCCGTATCCGCACTCCCAGGAAATGGTATATGTCCGTCCCCGGCGAGAAGAACCCCAGCTTGAACACGCCATTCTTGGACACCAGCGTCTGGTTCCCGGAGATGCTCTCGCCGGGGAGGAGGGTGTCTCTGGCGAAGGCAGCCGCGACGAGGAATAAGAAGGTGGCCAGCGGTGGACGGGACAGCGAGCAGACGCGCTTCACTGCCTCCATCAGCGAAGTGGAAAGTGGTAACAATAGCAAGGAGACGAACTCGTGCACTTGCGTGGAAGAAGAGAAAGTGCACGAGTCCATAAGACCATAACTCCGTGCAAGATGATCAGATTCAATGGCGATGTCAACCCGAGCTGGCATGGCTCCAGAGCTGCCGCCTGCTTTGTTGACCCAGGCGTCGCTTCAGTGAGATTGTCACTCAGGCAGTGACCAGGCCCCAGGATACAGACTGCTGGTTCACCGACGGACCTTGCGTTGTTGGGGTTGTCCCTCTGAGCCAAACGCCGCTATTTACCGGGACGTGATGTTTCGACGCAGCGGGAGGAGAGATACAGCCTGGTTTGGTATGGAAACCTGTTGGGTAGTTGGGCACCACCAGTTCACATGCCGTGTCAATTTGGGGTCTACGATCAAAAGCAAAGTGCTAATAGCATTCAGAACGCACGTTGTGATAATGTTTGTTTCTTTGTTATGGAGATAGGCATTGACCAAGCTGAGCTTTTGGAATGTGGAAAGCTATGGCCTATGGGAGTTGCAAGTTGAGAAATACAGAGCGTAAAGGATTCAGTTAAAACGTCACACTTCCCTTGGGTTTGGCCTTTTTCTCTGTTGGGTCTGAGATAGACTCCACTCGCAAGACATGTACATTTGTTGAGTGAATGCATGAAAATTAAGATGATGTTTGGTTGTCTGCATGAAAAAATTAAAAAGAATATAAACAAGACTAACATATGGACACCACACACATAGTTCTGGTATTTATCACAATATAAATAAGAGTAACGTATGGAGACCACACATAGTTTCGGTATTTTGTCAGCTTGTTCCGACTGATACGGCCAATTCTATCATAGAACAACTCCACTCTAGAGTTGGCCTCCCAACATGGAGCACAAGAATTAGGAAATGATGAAGTTTTGGTTGGAGTGAATGAGTGACTACTTATGCTCTTGGGATTGGGAGGTTGCACGATGAAATTATATATTAACAGTTTTGATTTTGACATACTATAGGTACTTGTGTGGTTGATACTTGGTGTTAGTTTAAAATTTAAAAAAAATCGTAATTGTTTTTCTGGGTTATCATTGTAATGTAAACGTTAGTTGCAGTGTGTGTACACTTTGTTGCTAAATTTCACCAGTGCACACAAACATTCGACATGGCACAATATTTTCAGCAACGCAAGAGATAGACGCTTAACTATGTCCAGGACAATATCTCAACACATATGACAATCTCGATAGATAAAAAATTAAAGGTTCAATTGTAAACTATAATGCGAGACAGCAAGAGCGGTGGCCAATCCATCACAAAACGCATCCAAAGTGGGAACAATGGCATGGACAGTAGAACCATGCATCTGCATATCGGGTATGCTCCCTTAATGCGCTGCCATTCCAAAGTTCGGTGTCTGCTGATTATGTTTCGGGTTGATGGTAAGCAGCAAGCCGAAGTGGTGGCTGGGGAGTACCGGCACAGAGTAGCCCTTGTCGTCGACGCGCGTCACTCCGGGAATAGCCTCCACTCCGATCATCTGGATGCTCTCATGAGTGAAGTCTCTCAGCTTGCAGATGAACCTGTCCGGCCTTCTCCGATCCAACGGCAAGTTGAACCCCACCAGCATCGGGTTGGCATCTGCATCATAGGTCCACCCGCCGTCCTCGCCGCCACGCAGCTCCAGCCAGGCGTCCACCCACCCGCCGTCGCCCAGGCGGAGCGGTCCGTCCAGGTCGTCGTCCCAGCCCAGGTCACCGCCGAGCACGACGTTTTCGTCGAGCACGAAGCCACTATCCATTATTATACGTGGCTGGTGGACAACGTCGAAGTGCTCCAGGAAAGCGCTGGCCCGGGCGCGCCGGAGCACGCAGCCGATGTCCGACGGAGTCGGGCACGCTAGCCTGCACGTCGCCGCGCGCACGCGGTGCCCCATCGTGTGCACCCATGCTGAAAGCAGATCCTCAGGTATGCTCCCGGCACGAGGAAACTGATGCTTTGCGAATTTGTTGTATTCGGGAAGAACCACGCTTCCGGCATCCAACTTGCTCAACTGCAACCATAGTGCGAATAATGGTAAGATTAGCAAATCAAGTGTCAGGGCAGTTTACTAGTTGCTTATATGATTACCAGAAGACGGAAAGAGGCAGGATTCGAGTTGGACGACAGTGATGAGTTACAAACAAAATTGTTTAGTTCATAAATTTTGGGTTGCTAAAATTCCTGTAGCGTCACTGTAGCGTACTGTAGCATTTCGTTTGTATTTTGTAAAAATTGTCCAAACTTTAACTAACTAGGATCAAAATGTTCGTCTCGCAAAGTACAATAAAACTGTGTAATTAGTTTTTAATTTCATCTACATTTAGTACTCCATGCATATGCCGGCATTTTGATGTGATAGAGAATTTTTTTTTTACATAGTAAATTTGGGGGAAAATTTTAAAAACTAAACGAGGCCAGAGGTTGTTAGCGCAAGACATGTGTACCCACGAACATGATTACTCGAGGGAGGAGATCAATAATAAATTTATTACGTGGTCGAATGATCACCTGCAAGAAGATGACGTCCGGGTCATGTTGCTCGATGATCTCGCAGATGGACTTTATCCTTCGGTAGACCGCGACATGCTCGCATGACCAGACGTTGTACTTGTACGTCATGAACTTGATACTGCCGGACATGGCCGACGACGTGGTGATAGACGGCTTCGTCGCCTGTCAGGTAGTGAATTCAG
>DXKC01012875.1:0-12397 GCA_031170775.1 Cymbopogon citratus
ATTTATTTCAATTCTTTCTTTTCGTGAGAAAGTGCCCAGCATGATGCTTCCGACCTTCAGATTACAAACCACATAAAAGGCCAAAAACTATTCAAATGCAAAAGGCAATGGATACCAATATATATACAAAACAAAAAGAAAAATATAGGACAAATTTTCGTTCTACTAAGCCTCAAATTTTCCGACGTTACACTTTAAGCGGTAAGCAACGTTCCAGTCAACAATGAGGCCTAGTCCTCAGTATGTGTTTATAGGATTAAGGTTTGTGTACGAGTGTTTATAGAGGTGAGTGTGCATGACGCCCTGCGTATAAAAAGGACAAACCAGACCTGCTGGGACTAGAGTCGGACCAACGAGGTGCATCCATCCATGTAGGAACTCTGTTTTGGATCTGATTTCAAGAATTAGCTGAGTGTATATTTGAGTGGAGAAATTATTAGTACGTAATAGGCATAGCTATATATAGTTTATATATGGAGCAAATGATTCTGAGTTCTGACTTTGTTTTACGAGTATAAATTCGAGTTTGTTGTTATTGCTTCCATGTACATAGATGTTCTCTGCTGTCTGCTCATCATCAAAGTTCAGAGAACAGAGGAATGTTGCTTCAGAAAAATGGGCCTTGGGCCTCGATTACAAGGCAGATGAGCTTTGTCCGTATAATGGGCCTTGGCCTTGGCCTTTTGTTATCACCCACATCTCCTTACTTGGGCGTATCCGGGATCTACCACTCGTCCCGGCGAGACGGCGATACGATGCAGGGCGCCGCCGATGACGACCACGAAGAGGTGAGGAGACACCACATTCGTTTCTTTCCTAGGATATGCTAACTATAGCTTGATGCTTAGAGTCTGGTTTGTTTATCCTGCAGTAGGAGTGAATTAAACTTCGGTTATTTTTTTTCTATTTTTTGACTGAATAATCGATCGAATAATATTTTCAAAACATATAATGCTGTTACAGTGTTAATTCATCTTAAAAATAACCACAGATTCCTGACACATCTTACACACTATATGGTACGAACTGACCAGTCTGACACACACTAGTTTACGCACAGCGTAGAATCATACACTGTTTTTTCAAGGGAACAACCAACCATCAGTGATCAGAACTTCAACAAACTGACGAACCGGGGTACGTAGACTTATTGTTTCCACGATTCACCACATTCAAATTGTTGATCCAACATCCTTAATTCTTCAGTATCCATGTTACAGAACACCTCAGGGCATTGGTCATCCCACATGGCACTCGCAGTTGTTGCCGGAGCCCACAAGGGGACACTGCTGCATGTTTTCCCGTCTGCTGCTTGATGAATGCCCTGCGGCAAGGAAGCAGGTGCCTGCAGTGGCGTCTCCATCTCCCTCCAAATCTGATCCATTGGGAACCCATCGTCGGTGCTCTCAAGAGCACTACCTGTGATCCAGCTACTGACATTGAAATCGTCAGTGTCACCACAGCTCATCCCATCGACAGGAGCAGTGTCAATAAGGAGGCAGCAGCTGGATTGGTACGTCAGTGAGAAGGATGACGACGAAGGTGGTGATGACGTGTTCAGCTCCCTCTCCTGTGCTTTCGTTCTCATGTGTGTCTTCCAGTAGTTCTTGATGTCGTTGTCGGTCCGGCCCGGCAGCCTCCGGGCTATCTTTGACCAACTTCACATCATCGAAAATCTCAGTGTGAGTTCCAGCCAGCTTCACCTAAATTCAGTGACTAATGTCTGGAAAAATGTGGGATGATCAAAACGAACCTGTTACCCCAACGAGCATGGAGCTCGATGACAAGGCGTTCCTCTTGCGGCGACAAGCGTCCATGCTTGCGGCTAGGGTGGAGGTAGTTCACCCACCGCATGCGGCAGCTCTTGCCTGTCCGGTTGAGGCCTGTATGAGCATTATGATCATATACAAAGAGAGCGTGAAGCAAGTACTGTGAAGTGAAGACTGAAGAGGTTTGTTCAGACAAGGATGGTACGTGTTGCTGTTAAATTGATTCCTGGGTTAATCTGCTTGAAGGATTACATTGGAAATAAAAAATAGAGTAGCTCTACCTAATTTGCAGTAGTAGTTCCACAACCACCCCTCAAACCTGAGACCTGGGCAATGGAGTCCCAGCGGCGGTCACCGAGAAGGCGGACAGTACATACCAGTTGCATGTCCTCCTGCTCTGTCCATGGCCCCTTGCGCATCTCCTCCCTCACTGTCACCATGCTAACGTTGTTGCTTGCTTCGACCTTAGATTCCAGTTTCAGCGACGGTCACCGAGAAGGGGAACCACTCTCTTCTTTCCCTTTGTGTGGTTGTGGATTAGTATTCCAATTTCAGCTAGTTTACATCCTTGAGGAACTAGGTCCAGCCTGATAGGAACAAGGTAGCTACTAGTAGGAGAATAAGCCACCAGTTGGCCTTAGCCTGCTTACCTGTGTATATGGGGATGCTGATGGCTTTTGCCACTACTCATTTATAGCAAGACACTCTCAATTTAATAATAAATAAAATAAAAGAGGAAGCACTTACAATGGCTGTCATTTGGAGAATCCCAGATAGACTCATCTTATCATCATTGTGGGCTCAGAGTTGGTAAAAAGTTTGCTTCCCTTGGTCTCAAGTCTTTAGTGGACACCGGTGCTTGCTTTATGTAATATTTATACCTATTAGTGTATTACACTTCAAATACCTTTACCTTGTTCTATCATTATTTTGTCTTCTTGCATATGCTTCTTCATGGACACTATATATAAGTGCACTGCTGCAGGAGTGCAGATTTCTCCACAAATCAGGAAAAAGATTGTCCCTACTTTTTACCACAGGTGAGTTATAACAACTAAACCATTTAGAAATTCTTGATGCTGATCTCTGTATCATACAACTGTTTCTTAATTTCTTAATGACCGCTGGTGATATGTCTGCAGTGTAACTACTAGCTAGCACGCATCAAAAGTTCAGTGGTGATGGTTTTTTACTTTCTTGTATAAGGCGGCTTGAGATATACTCCCTCCGTACCCATAAAACTTGACGTTTTGGAAAAGGTTTGGGTCAAACATTGAGAATATAAATCATGAATAACTTTAAGTTTTTGAGTTTAGAAATATAAAAATTATATGAATAGATTTGTCTTCACAAATACTTTTATAAAAGTTTACATATTTCAGTTTTTGATAAATAACTTTATAGAAACAAGAAGTCAAAGTTGTACTTTGAAGACGGTGTCGCTGTCCTAAACGTCAAGCTTTATGGATATGGAGGGAGTAACATAATATAGCTGGTAGAATGCTCTAACTAATTAATTCATATATATGTTGAATTTTTTTTCTATTGGTAGTGGTATAAGAGATTGGATCCCACACACATTGTAAACCCACGGCAGGGGTTGCTCGTGCTCACTGTATTATTAACACAAAACCTCAGCACTAAGGGGCCAGAGACGCTTTCCCGTGATGAAAGTGATATTGTATTTTTTTAGCAGTGCCAGCAGGAGGGAAAAAGGTAATGTTACATGCATCATGCAAGATATATTCTTGTAGCAGTCTAGACCAAAATCCATGAGAAACCAATGATGGAAAATTACCAAGGGAATGCTTCACCTTTTCTTTTCTTCTTGTCAACACAAAAAGGAGGGATTAACATTATTGACCCATGTGAAAACACTAGCATATCTGTCCCCTAAGCATTGGGAATGGTTTCCTTGACAAGTGACTAGCTACTACTTCGGAAGTGGATCGAGATATATGGTAAAATGCTATCTACAATCTGTAATCTAGATTTTTAGAATCAGTAATCAATATTCAGATTGTCATATTTAATCCTAATGCGATCAAAACATGACCTATCACTAGCCACCTTTCTTTTATTTGTATATATGATATCATCAATCATTGATTTATGCCTGCATTATTGCATGGAAAAGAAAGCTTTGAAATGACTGGTCTCGGGGCAGCAGTAGGCCTTAAAAAAAATAGGATAGACCTAATTTCTCCACTAGTACAGAGATATCTGATTTGATTTTAAAAGGTTCCCTAAGCGTAAAGTTGAGTATATACCGTTTTCTCACGCGAGGCACATAGCGTTGGTGTTGCAGTCCATCTTGTGCGTGGGATGGCACTTTATTACAAATTTGTTTTGTTGGCATCTGATCCCTCCGTTTAAATATCGCTTCTTCAGTATATCCCTCCGTTTAAATATGTCTTGTTTAACCGTGCAAGACTCCCAAACCGACATCTGGGGCATGATAATTGATAATATCGGGATGAACACACCTATTTCATCGTTAATTAATGTCTACGCATACGCGTGCACTTGGATCACATAATCGACCAGGAAGGCAATTTTGGATGGGTTTGGGATGATAAACTTCATACATTTTTCAAAAATTATGGTGCCTACATAGAAAAATATAGAGCATGATTTTAGAAAAAAACAATATGAAACTAGTTTTATGTTTTCTTGACTTACTCATTATACAACAAATTCATATTAATTTTCCAATATTATATATAATTTTATATTTTAAATGCATATCTATTATATATATAAAAATTTTGTGCACTTTTTGAAAAATTATATAAATATTTTTGAAAGCTTAATTGATCTCTTGAAATCGTAAAAGTTTGATTTACTTCCCTCATGGCTGACGTGACGCCACCTAAGACGACAGACATAGCTACATCAGCGAAAACAGCTTAATGAGATATAAATCAGATTTTTTTTAAATGTTGAAGGACTCTAAAAACTTGTTTTGTTATCAAGGGCCTCAAGGATGCAATAGTCTAGCAGAATTTCTATGGGTGATTTTAAACCTTTTTTTTCAAAAGAAAAAAATGCACTCGTCCAACCTGAACTGGGCCTTGGGCCTCCTCTTATATTCGACACATATTTCGTTATGTGCCACACTTGGGCCGATTCATCATCCCTTTCGCTACAGTAGGCAGGGCCACCGACGGCCATTCGGCCGGCTTCCGGCGTCGATTTCGCCGACGCCGTCTCCCCGCCTTCGACCAGGACGGCGCCGGCAAGCGGAGCATCCTAGCATGTCGATTTCGCTACCAGGTTTCCAGATTATCTTGTTGCGACATTGAATAAAGTCACCTCTTTTCTTCCAGAAAAAAAGCCGAGTCTTTCTGCTCACCAGTCGTCCTCGCCGCCGCCGCTGCCTCCGCCGGCAATGCAGGGCACCGACAATGTGAGAAACTAAGGTCCGTTCCAATGGTACCAGACTTCCATTTGCAGATTCTAATATATTTCTTTTCGCGCGCTTTAGTGCTTGATTGGATTCTCCTTTGCAATTAGCCGTCATTAATCCCCAGTTCTGCTGCAGATCTAGAAACCGGTGCGTTTCTTTGCCCTGCACTGCACTATAGGACTAGGAGGTAGACTAATTTTTCAGCAGCAGACAATGTGAGGGTGTGATATGAAGTGGAGGGAGGTAGGAGGATTACCTAACAAGCCAAATGTTTCTGTTTAGGTTCTGCTACGGGAGTAGTAGTGACTAGTATTCAAATGCCTTGCCAATTTTTTTGTTTGCTGGATGTTAGGCTGTTTGGTCATACCTAATTGTAGCATGAATTCCCTACCAAGGTGTTTACACAAGTGGAGAGGTGATTAGGTATAGGGCGCCAAACATGTGGTACCATGGTGAAGTATCCATTGACTTTTGGCCTTCTTTCTTTTTTCTTTTTTTTCCTGTGAGTTAAGTTTTAGCTGTGAACAGTTATGGAAAATGACGAATCTATTTAGTGCACACTGGTTTAACTTCAGAAATCCAATGTATGTATTTTGGAGGGCACAGATCATTTTCTACTTTTTAAATAAATAGTGTGTAGAGAGAGAGAGCTCATTCTTTGATTATATCAGTTTTGCATAACCCACTCCTTCGCCTTCCAGATATTTTTTTCTTGACGTCACAGTACTTCCTTTGGATCATTAAGCTATTAGTATCTGCAGATGCTTACCGAACTATTTTAGGTATTAGGGAACGTGATAACAACTTTTCTTGATGACCAAAGGTTCAGAGATTGATTACAAGATTAACCAACCTGGCAACTACAGTTCTAGTATGCTCCATCTGATTTTTGTTTCAGATAGTGTGTGCTGACATTGGGCTGTCGAAATATCTGGTGTATCTCCTGCTCTACTCTATAGCATCTATTTAACATGTTCATCTACTCTATAGCAAGACTGGAGTCCCTTTGCACAATTTCAACAGTAAGGTGCCTTCTGGTTGTTGTAGCCTTGATATTCAGGGATGCTTCCTGTGTTTGATTTCTTATTCAGGACTCTTACCCATGTCTCATTGCCATGTACAGTGTATCTGATTTTGGATATGGATAATATAATGTATTTTCGAGTTTGTTAATACACCTGAATAAATGCAAAGTTAATAGTGCTTTTCAAAATATGACATGCTTTGCTGCCTCATAAATTCTTAGTTTCCAAATGGGCATAAAGAGTGCACATTTTTGTATCATAGTCTTGTGGTCTTCTGGTACTTCGATTTCCTCCCTGATCTAAGAATCATTGCATCACACAGTGGAAATTTTCTTGTTTATAATATAATGGTTGTTGTTAGATTAGACCATGGCCATAATCTGCTACTCTGCTTTGCTATTAGGCTCACCTGACGTGATGTCTTTTGCTGAGTTGTTTTCCATTTGTGAATTCACTATATGTAGATGTACATAGCCCCAACATGTCCTTTTCCTTTTTGCATCTTGCATTATTTAATTTAACAGAAGAAAAAGGGACGAAAATTTTAATTCTTATCCGTATCAAAGCTTTTCTCCAAGCTGTATGCCATGGAGTAAAAGAGGGCAGTGATGGCTCGGCCTTTGTGGTCCATGCACTACCTCATTGCTCAATTAGAACAAAAATCTTAGCTTGATTATTTGCAGGAGCAGTTTCAACAAGTAGCTGGCTAAAGCGGTTTCAAGTGCAGAGCACTTATCAACACTTTTTATTTTCCTTATCACACTCATTAAATTTCTTATTTGTTGCGTGCATTACCTGCAACTTCTTCTTCGTCTTATTGGTTAGCGTGATTTAACTTTATTATTAAATACTAATGCTAATCAGCCTTGTAATTATCAAGGGACGAAATGATAGCTCACTCTTGCACTGAACCTCAAAGTTCTGTTCTCTTCAGTTGTACTGACACATCTACAGTAGTCCAAAGTCTTCACCAATATTGGCCTGAAAAAGCTATTGTTAGTGCATCCCATGCAAGAAATTAGTGGGATTTTCTTGTCACTGGTGTTTCTGGCCAGTTTCAGAACTTACATATGGACAAGCTGCATATGTGTACCAAGATCTCTACTG
Organism: Cymbopogon citratus; assembly: GCA_031170775.1. Classification (NCBI taxonomy): domain Eukaryota; kingdom Viridiplantae; phylum Streptophyta; class Magnoliopsida; order Poales; family Poaceae; genus Cymbopogon; species Cymbopogon citratus. The sequence goes on from DXKC01012875.1 coordinate 7,311, forward strand.
GAACTGATGTTAAGAATAAACATGAATTACAAATAACTTTTGGATTTGTTTCTGTTAGACAGGCTATTAATGCCCTAGCTAGGTTTAAGCCGTGGTTGGGCTTTGGCCCGTGCACAAGGGTCCTGCTGGCACACCCTTTTGGTTGCCTGTATATATGCATATGTATCTTGTACTTGGCAATCATCAATCTAATCCCACGCAATATTCCTTGTTTACAGTTTCAGTTTGAAATGTTGTACACTAAGTTCTTGTCTGTCTTGGGCGCTATTTTATTGGACGAATATTTTTTATTCTCAGTCTCCTTTCTATTTTTCCTGAATCCAGATACAGTTTTATCAAGTTTTATTTAGGATATAAGAAATGATTGGAACAGAGCTTTATTTAGTACTAAACCCATGTTTGGGGAAGTCAGCAAATTGTGTGTCTAATAGAAATATTTCATCATGGTTAAAATCTTCCTTTATCATATCCTAAGAAATTATATAGCTTTAAATGTAACATTCAGTTTGTATTATATTCTATTGAAAAATAACTGTAAACCAGATTATGCTGTTATTTATTAAGCACAATAACAACAGAGGTAAGTAAATATATCGTGCATATAGAGCGTCCTTATATTGCACTCTATTCCACAAACTGATACAAACTATTTTGCACACTTCGTAGATACATACATCATAAGCATACCTCTAGTGTTACAGTAGATTTTACAGTAGATTTTAAAATACTGAAATCCATACTAATGCAACAATAGCTAGGAAGTACAAGTCCTGCAAATCTGCTAGGCAGATAGCTGAGTGACCTGACCTATATAGATGTATTCCTTCAGCCTTCAACAGCGAGGGCCTTATTTAACATAACCAAATAGTGGAGGCAACATTATGGTTTCTTCATCTTCTATCACATCATGATTTCTTTATCTTCCATCTTCCAGAATACCTCAGGATATTTGTAATCCCACATAGCAGGTGATGGTAGATGACAGGGAATACTGCTGCATGTCTTCTCTTTTCCTTCTGCAATACCCAGCAAGGTAGGTGCCTGCGGTGCCTCAATCTCCTTCCATATCTGATCCATGGGATATCCATCCATGGTACTCTGTGTGTTCTCGAGGGCACTGGTGACGCAGCTACCATTGTGAGTGTCACCACTGCCCATCCCAATGACTGGAACGGTGTCAAGAAGGCAGGCTTGGTATGTCAGTGAGGAGGATGAGGATGAAGGTGATGACATGCTCATCTTTCTCTCCTGTGCTTTCTTCCTCATGTGTGTTCTCCAGTAGTTCTTGATCTCATTGTCTGTGCGCCCTGGCAGCCTCCGTGCTATCCTAGACCACCTACATATGGAGAACTTGACTGAGTTTTTGTCTTCACCTAAATTTGGTAACTGAGAAAGTTACTCTCTATAAAAACTCCAGATCAAACCTGTTCCCCCACCGAGCATGGAGCTCAATAATAAGGCGTTCTTCTTGTGGTGACATGCGGCCATGCTTGAGGCCAGGGTGAAGGTAGTTCACCCAGCGCAGGCGGCAGCTCTTTCCTGTCCTGTTGAGGCCTGCATGAACATAGAGAACGTATAGTATGAAGAGGGCTGGTTAGACAGGAAGACATTTATGTTTGCGACTTTGCGCTAAGGATAGCAAAATAGCTACCTAAGTTGTAGTTCGCCAACCCCTCAAACCTGAGACTTGGGCAACGAAGTCCCAACGACGGTCACCAAAGAGGCGGACCGTGCATACCAGTTGCATGTCCTCCTGCTCTGTCCATGGCCCCTTACGCATCTCCTCCCTCACAGTCACCATGCTATTACCACACTAACGTTGCTCGCTTCTGCCTTGGATAGGCTGGGAACCAGTCTTGGTTTTCTTCCTCCTCTGTGTGCTTGTGGGCTCCAGTTTCAGGTTTAGATCCTTGATGAACTCCAGCCTGATAGGAAGGAGGTAGCTATTAGGGAGAAGAAGCCACTATGTCTTTTGCTTCGTACTGAATTGCTGTCTTTAGCCACTCATTTATAGGCAACAGGAGAAGCTCTTCCCTCACTCTATCTATAAAAAAAAACATAGAGAACAGTTGTGTGGTCACATTACATAGTGCATGTTATTTTAGAATTTAGAGAATCCTATAGATCCTATCATCACTAGTGTTGTGCTCAGACTTAGCTAAGAAATACTTCTTCCCTTGGCTATTGCTTTGAGTAACGTATTATAGCAGTGAATGGTCAAGTCTACTGTGTTTATAATGGATTCATAGCACGTGTAATGCTTATCTCTTATCTGTTAGCTTTGTGGATTGACTAATCATTTTGGCATAAAACAATAAAAATGTTTCTCTTCTTAGTTACTTCATTTAAACAGAAGAAGTATGTGTAACAATATGTTTTTTTTTTACATTTACACAAAATGGAATAAACTTCTGTGGCTATATTTATTATAAGATGATGATTTGGTACGCTCTTAGCATTATTACGTTTAGCATCTTATTCTTTGATAAGAGGAATAGACATCTGATTCTGAAGTCTGAATTGGATACTGGTGCTTGCTTTTGGTAACCCATAACGAGGACATGATTTATACCTGCACTTCATGTATGTCAACAATGTACAATCATTTTTGTTTTCCTTTTCTAGATGCTTCATGGGTATTATAAATGAGTCACTGCAGGTTTTTTTTGACAAATTGAAAAGAAAAAGAAACTGTACCCCTACTCTTCATCTGAACCTTTTCCCGGTGAGTTATGACAGTTGATTGATCATTCAGAGATTCTTAATGTCAATCCACTAATTTGCTTGGTACATTCTATGCATGCAGTTACAAACCATGTATGGAGTGTAGCAAACTTTTTGGGAACTGTCGCTTATTTTGTTTCCCCTGGAACTGAAAAGCATTTGCTTTTCTTCAGCTGTTGTCGTTAGCACAGAGAACTCCATCTGTCTTCTCATGTCAGCCATTATCCTAAGCATAACAAAAAAAAAAAAAAAAAAAAATCTCACTTAAACACACCTTCGATATAAGCAACACTTCAGTTCATAAAACACATATTCTTCCACTGAGGGTGCCTTATAAAAAAATGTGTTCTTGTGGTTATTAGTTGAGTTGAACCAATAAGTAACATTTGTGTCTGTATTGAATACTAGAATGACTTGTGCCATTACGCAGAGCTTTCCTGATTTAGTGATGATACTGTTGATAGCATGTCTGCAGTATTTCAGATGTATAAAAAACGTGATCTTTTTAAATGGAGTTTTTTAATTAAATGTAGAAGCTAACAGTGTGATATTGCTGGCAGAACATGCATAGGTATGCTGGCCGATATAGCAGACGCCAAGTAGTTTTGATCATTTGTTTCTTAAATTGCGCTTCCTTTTGTTGGTTCAGCATCATCAGAAACTGGCATGATTTATTACATGGCATCTGTCATCTTTGTTATATTTCTGACATCATTGTTGATTGATAAGTGAAAAAGATGAATGATGGATCTTTCTAAGCGCCAGACCATCATTGTATCACTCATTACTGTCTTTTGAATATCATTTATTGGTGCATGGATATGAAATGACAGGTTTCTAGATAGTGGGGCCCTGACAAATTTTTTATCTTCAAGACCTAACTTGTCCATTGCCATAGAATTAGTTGTTTTGATCTCGAAAGGTTCTCTTAGCACAAAGTTAAATAGCATTTCCTGCGTGAGGGTCATGAGGCTGACTGGATGGAGGGGAGAAAAGGTATGGAAGGAGCTCTGATGTGGATGCCACCAACCTACAACCTGTGCTGCAGTCCACTTTGTGGTTGGGACGGCCTCACCAACTTGTTATCTTGGCATCTATCCTGCTTTTGGAAGGCTCCCTATACACTGAACAATGCTCTATATTCCACTAATGGAGAGCCCAATCGTTCTGCAGCCATTTCTCTATTTGTTTGTGTTTTGTGCTTCTTTATTCTTTCTATATGTCGGTTGCTGTAGTCTCTGACCTCGCTTCCCTGGCTGTGGCAGGATGTACTACTGACTTTAGGACTGATTAGTCATCATCGCCGTGATGAAACCTTTTATTCTGTTTCCATGTCCAGGAACTGCATGGCCTAAGTCAGGTTCTTTTCTCAGATACGCGAATTTGGAATTCTTTCTGACTCTTCATCATGTAGTTGTTAGTACTTTCTGAGCATAGAAGTCCAATAAATCTAAATCTATATTATGCTTGATTTCATATTCTCGCATGCAAGTATGGGACTATCAGTGTCTGACATGAAATTCTAGTGGAAATAAATCTTCTGAAAATTGTATTTTTTTATTGGAAGGATTTGTTGTATGCATATGTGCAGAATCACCAGCTGTCAATCACCTTAACCATCAACAGTCTGAAGATAATTCTCATCGTATGGTGATGGAGACCAGCACAAGCTGATGAACCAGCCAGTTTTCTCCAGCAAATAGGTTGACGAGTACCGTAAGTCTTCAGATCCTTTACGTCTGAATTTTTAATTTCACGATAAGATGGTAGAAAAATCAGTGCATCTTACCACTAGCGTGATTCCCATACTCTCTGTTAGTGTGGTCTAACCTCAGCCATGATGTGGATGTCTGCAGGCGGATGAGCCAACCGATTCTCCGAAAAGCATATGGTGATAAGGAGCACCAAATTTCACAGGTGATCCTGGACCTGGCAGCAGACGCAAACTGCAATGCAGATGAGAGCGACAGCACCACCCAGTCTCGCGTGATTTGGTCTCACCACACACTAACACTAGGTGGAGAGGAGCCCCAGGGTAGCAAATAAAGGTGAGCAATCAAAAGGAGCATCCACTGGGCAGCTGATGGACAGAAAACTAAGGTTGCTTTGGCCTGCTGTGGCCTGTGAGGTTAGCACACGGTGAGCTCATGATAACACTTGTCCTGCCGTGGGTCTTAGTGGAGGTCACTTCATGCTCCCTATCTATTGTTGACGTACGTGCTGGGCCATTAATAAGGCAACAATTCATGATTGTGTTCAGCTTGTGGCAGCAGTTTTGACATGTCGATGGTGGGGAACAGTAAACTATATGTGTGTGTGTGTGTGTGTGTGTGTGTGTGTGTGTGTGTGTGTGTGTGTGTGTG
>DXKC01012881.1:0-18204 GCA_031170775.1 Cymbopogon citratus
CTCTTTTCCCCCTCGCACTAGTTCTCCATTGCCATTCACTAGTTCAGGTAAATAATCAAAATGTCCAACATCTAGTTCAGCAAGATTGAAATCCATAAAAATTCCTACAGAGCAGATCTCGGGAGGCACCTCCTCGGGCAAGCTTGGTGATGTCGTCCTTGCGATGTTCTCGTTGAGCCTGAAATCATCGTCCGTGCGGAGGTACTCATGGCAGCGGAGCCCACGCAGCGGAGCAGGCACCCACGGCGGTGAAGCTGCTCGTGGCTGGCCGCGCTTGGGGCGCGGTGGAGCTAACGGCGGACCTCCTGGACCGCGATGTGGCGGCCGGCAGACATCGCAGCGAACGGCGCTTGGCGCGCGGTGGAACTCGTGACGTACCTCCCGGCCAGCGACTACGACGAGCGGCGCGCGACGCCCGGAGGAGCGCTCGGCCGACTTCACGGCCCGCGGCTGCGGTGGGCGGCGCGCGGCGAACCTCGAGGCGGGCGGCGGACTTCGCGGAGGAGCGACTGCGGCGTGCTGCTCAGAAGGAAAAAAATCGCCGGATGGAGTCGCGTCCGGCGGACTCACGACCTGCGGAGGAGCGCGAGCCGTAGGGCTCGCCCGCGGCGGCGGACTCGCGACCACCCGATTGCCGGCGGAGCCGGAGCTCGCGACCGCAACCGCGACCCTCCCGGCGGACCTCTGCTCGTACCGGCGGCTGCCCGGCGGACCTCTGCTTGCAACCTGCGCACGGCGGACCTCTACTCGCGGCGCAGTGGCCTCATCCACGTGATGCATCGGGCAATCTCCACCCAATGAAACGACCGAACAGCCTCAGTGCAGGTTTCGTTTGGATTTCACGACGTTGGAAACGCCGCCGGAGTCGTGTCGTGGGGATGAAACGAATCCCTTCTCTCTCCTGCCAGTTTCATACAAAAAGTGTAGATTTGCTGATGTGGCACTCTACTAAATGTGCATGACACTTTCTATGAAACCCCATTGAGATTTGCCTAAGTTCATTTGTGGCGGTGGCTCCCTCGAGCTCGCGCCCAGCGGTGCCCCGCCCCTCCGGCTCCGGCACTCTCCTCCGCATCAACCTGCCGTACGTGCACCTCCTCCCCTCCTTCTGGCCGACGAGCGGGCTCTTCCCACCTCACTCCTCCCGCGACGGCCCAACTCATCCACTACTCCCGTGGCGGCCCTGAATCTACCATGCCACGCTGCTATAGGCTCCGGCCACTCCTAACCGCAGGCCCACCACGCCGACGGCACTCTGTTGCAGGCCTGCCACGCCCAGCCGACCTCGCCCCGCCGCGGACCTGCCTCGCAGTCGCAGCGCCGGAGATTTGGGTCTCACTGTTGGAGACAGTCGTCTAATTTAACCATGACTGCAACCTATATCTGCACTAGTGATGATTGAATATATATGCATGTTTACATTAATGGTGTGTGAGATTTTCTTGTTGATAGTTGCACGGAAAGGTCCTGTACAACGGAAAAACAAGCTCTTCTATACCGCACCACCTTTGTGCTTATGTCAGCCAACATGATCTCCACCAAACTGAGATGACAGTAAGAGAGACAATTGATTTCTCCTCCAATCTTCTTGGAACAAACAATGAATTCGGTACGTACGAGATTGGTTTCTTGTATTCTATTCTTTTATCTTGTTTATATATAAAGACTATCATATATATTCCCTTTTTCATGATACCGGGAAATGCTACTTTAAAGTGCCAACACATGCACTACTACTGTATATACACGATATAAGTGTAGAACATATTTCTAATTTTTTACTGGTGTGTAACTAAATACAAAAACATGTGAACTTGAATTGGATGTCAGACTATTGAGAATATATTTGTATCATAACTACTGATCGATTGAAATATTCAAGATGGGCGTGGGTCGGTTCAACCCATCGGTTCGTCGAACCGACCCGTAATTTCTAACCAAATGGGCCCCTCTTTGGACCCAAATAGGAGCTCAGGTTCTATGGATCCAAAACCACGCAACCTAAGGATAGAGCGGTTCGCTCCTTTCTCCTTCTCGGAGCCGGCGGCGGTGTCGTCGCCGCCGCCGCCGTGGAGGTACCTGTCGAGGTGCTGTCGTTGGGCATGTAGTCATAGACGCGAGGATGAGCTCGTCCTTGCGCCGGCAGCATCACAGCGACGCACTCCTTCATCCCTTGCCTGGACCCGTGCGACACCTTCTTCATGGCGACCTCGACGTCGGACTCCCGGAGCACGCCGCGGACGACCATGCCGAAGCCGCCGGCGCCGAGGAGGTGTGTGTCCCTGAACCCTCGTGTGGCGTGGAACAGGTCCTGTACGCGAGCCGGTGCTGGCCGAACTCGGTCTCCTAGTCCTCGCGCACCTCGGCATACGGCCGTGCTCGCGAGCGGCAACATGATCTCCAGGAGCCTAGCGCGGGCGTTGGACGACGACGACGGCAACTGGGGCAGCTTCGGTAGCCTGGCGACGTCGATGGCGGGCGCCGGTCTGTCGTTCGTGTCGAAACTCTAGCCAAGCACGTAGTGCCGCGAGTTCCTCGGCTGTCAGGTTGTGCCCTGGTAATGGTAATGCAGAACAACACTTCTACCACCACACCAATATGGAGCGATCCATAATATCCATCGGAGATCCATTGGTTTGGCAACTCATAAAAAGGGGCATCCGGTGCTCCTGCATGAATCAAATGGATCTTTGGATCGGTTGTGGACTTGTGGTTCGCTCCATGGAGCAACCACCCCCATCTTTATGAAATATGCTTACATGAAAACATTAAAAGGGTTTCATCAGTAGTCCACCATGAATGAACTCAATAAAAGGCACCATTCTAATCTCCGATCTTTAACTTCATCAAAGAAAAACACGGTCACTGAACTGTTGAGGAGAATTCCTCAAAAAAAAAAACCTGTGGAGGAGAATATGTTGTGAGTTAATACACAGTACAAAAACCTTGTCCTCACGCAAGGATTCAGGCGAGAGGCGGCAGTGGTGTCTTGGAAGAGCGCTGCGCACATCAGCCGGCCGGCGTGCAAGGTTATATTATAGCCTTATAGGCAGAGATCACATCTCTGAGTTGGAGGACCCCGTCGTGCCTCTATCATATGGCCATCTCTGAGCAGTAAGGATGGGCGTCCGGCCACAGGAGAACGCCGGTGTCGTGGTGAATTCTCGGCGACCTCCGCACCAGCACTGACCGTGTGGCGTGTGTGCATGGGGGCGAGGAGCCAGGCGCGAGGACACCGGCGTGATATGGTTGCGGATCCCACATACCACAGGCTCACGAAATCTGAATCGAATTGGGAGGAAAAGGAAAGAGCTCAGTCAAAAAAAAAAATGGGAGGAAAGAGTGGTCAGTTTGGAGAGGACTCGTCCTTACCTGGGTTATATATACACGGTCAATTGACAGAAGAGCACTGATGGCAAGGAAGATGTATGGGCGCAAGCAACATTCAGTGCAATGCCTGTTCGCTTCGTGTTCTCATTTCTCAAGGAACAAAAGACGCTGATGGCTGTTGGCTTCCTGCATGCCTGACCTGACGCCTGAGTGCTTGTCAAAGACGCGGGCTGGCCGGTACAGGAATTGATGGTGCACTACGGGATGGGGAACTGCTGGAGCACTATATATGGGATGATGTGGAGGGAACTGCTGGGGCACTATGGGATGATGTCTGGCTTTGTGTGATCGAACGGAGGGGCAGGTACGGTGGGCTGGGCCTGGCTTTGTGTGATCGGATGGAAGCTGAAGAATGGAAGTGCAAAGGGCGTACGGCTATTGCATCCGACGGCTGGAAAAGGAAACCGATGAAGATCGGACGTTTGAAATAGAGAATGACGTGGAAGCAAGAGGGCTCAGCTTTGGCTAACATTGATTGCTTAGTAGGTATGAACTATATAGAGATATACGATATATATATATATATATAATAATGTTGGTTCTTTGGGAAGTGCCAACTTTCATTTCAGGTGTATAAACAGATACTACTAGGGCCCTTTATGATCCCTATTGATAAACAATTATCTGCTAATAATTAATCCCTCCATCCTATAATACAGTACATTTTTCCATTCAAAGTTTTTTTCCTCGATCAAATATAATTCATTTTAACAAAAGCCATTTTTTTTATCAAATACTTTCTATTTATCAACCAATCACCATTAATCATGTTGATGATATCATTTAATTAGGAAATAAAATAATGGTACATTTGTATTTTATGTTCTTTCCTAATTCATCTCAGAATTATTAATTAGGATGCACCGGCTTACACTTATCTTTATTTTACCTAATAGCATTCTTATACAATACACATACAAGAGAATTTAGAAATTTATGAAATTAAAACATTGATAATGAACCACAACCACCTCCAACGCCATTGGCCTCAGCAAGATTCAGAGCAGCTATCTTGCCATAATAGCTCATCATATCAGAAATTTGTGAAATCAAAACATACGAAACACAACCACCCCCAACGTTGGCCTCAAGAATCAGAGCAGCTATCTTTGTGATAAAAGCTATTCATATCCATTGTATTCTCATAGTTAGCCCCTTGCACCATGGACAAACGATTATAGTGTGCAGTGGAGTCTGTCCTAGCTCGCTATAGCCACAAGCCAACGCCTTTCGAGTCTAGGTCCACCGAAGCCAACAACATGCTAAGGACTTAATTATTCGGCTTAGACTCAACCTAAAACATTAGCATATGATAGGTAAGGGCTGCCCTCCCCCCTCCACCTTTATGTTGTGCTCCTGCACTATCAATTACTGATGTGGGACTAAACCTGACACAAACACACCAGCAGTTCTCATCCTTATCATCATCAAGTATTCCTCCTTCCAGCTCCTTGCACACAAGCTATGTTTCAAAGGAGAACTCATGGTCATGCATGAGGAATATTGGACATGGTAGGAATTTTCTTATTAGGAATCTGTAGCCCTACTTCACGTTTGCTTAGGAAATGATTTAAATGGTATTACAAAGTTTCAGGGTCCAGGGTCGGGGGACCCTTGACCACGGCGTTGACGGGGGCGGAGGCGGCGCAGCGGCGGCGGTGGCTGGCGGCGGCGCGGCGCGCGGCGAGGGAGGGGAGGGGGCAGCGGCGGTGAGAGAGAGAGGGCGAGAGAAATAAAGAGTCTTTGGCCCAATTCTTCCTTAATTCCAAAACAATTACATGACCCTAAATATATATAGTCTCTAGTGAGACTTCCACGAAGCAATCTAAAGGATTCCTTATAGAATTGGATCCTTTCACAATTTACCTAATTAATATTCCTTATTTATACTTGACTCGTAAGGTAGCTAATCCCGGCGGTGGGGCCAAGGCGGCGGCGTTCGTGGCACGCCCACATGCGGCGGCCGGCACGGCAGCCCCCCTCTAGGGCGTGCTGTGCGGCCCGTCGGTGCCGGTTGACGCATCGCCGCCTCCATTATCCGGCGTCTTGATCGGCCCGTGATCACCTCCGGAAGGTCCGGCCTGAGTTGGGACCGTGACACAAAGTTCCAAGGACCCAATTCATGTTTTTTTTAAATTAGTTTACAAATGGTTCATATATGGATTTGCAACCAGTGGTATTATAATATTTTTAGAGTTATTTGGATAGCTTTTGCCTTTATCGAATGACGTCACACGTGTACTAGCTTGTGAAGCCTATAAAGTATGGAAGAAAATTAGAGGCCCAGCAAGCCTTGACATGCTTCCCAAACAATTGATGATGAATTGAGGATGATAATCCATACTGATCCAAGTAATTAATTATTTGGTTTTGCTCCAAAAAGTAATTAGTATTTCGTTGCATTTCTGATATTCAGAGATACTGCTGGGATATGCAATACAAAGAAATATGGATACTAGCAATGAAGTGTATCAGGAGTTATTTTCCAAGGTGCTATTTAGTCATATTCAATTTATAACCTTACTTTGTTTAGGTTTAACAACATCTATGGTGCCTTTCTTGCAGGCAACCAACCTCTGTAAGGGAAGTAGCAACCTTAAAACTAACTATATTATCAAGGTACCATATTATAGAAGAACACAATGTCTTTATTTTCATCAACCTCTCTATATTAATTAAACAATTGTTGACTGATACAGATGCTTGGCTTATCTGACTGTGCTGACACTATAGTAGGGGATGCACTCCGCAGGGGAATCTCCGGCGGACAAAAGAAACGAACAACAATTGGTAATTACATAACTATGCGTGAGAATTTTTTCTAGAAATGCAGTGAGTTAATTTCAACAAGCAATTTGATGTACAAATGTAATAGAAAAGTGCACATTTGTAGAATTAATTTATTTCTGTAACTACATTACTTACTTTTGGCTACCATATTTCAACAACTATATATAGGGGAGATGCTAGTTGGTCGTGCGAGATGTTTCTTTATGGACGACGTATCAACAGGCTTGGACAGCTCTACCACATTTGAGATTATGACGTTTTTCCGGCAAATGGCCCATCTAATGGATCTTACAATGGTTGTTTCATTGCTACAACCAGCTCCAGAGACGTTTCAGTTATTTGATGACATAATTCTTCTATGTGAGGGTCAGATTGTGTATCATGGTCCTCGGCATAATGTCAATGGTTTCTTCAATACCATTGGCTTTGCATGTCCTAGCAGGAAAAATGTAGCTGACTTCCTGCAAGAGGTGAGCCATGTTTAACTAAAATTGGCATTACATAAATCAACAATATAATCTTAAGTCTAACCTTTTCAAAATGGTTCTAATTTATTTAAGGAACTCTTGAAGTTATTGGTTAGAATAGTGAAATGTTGAGAAGTGTAAAAGGGAAGTCATTTTTTAACCTTGGTTCATATATTCATTAATATTTTAAATTGATCTTCCCAAATATTTAATACAACTACTTACTCCAAGATAATGGTAATTTGCATAAAAAATATTATTGTTGAATGAATTTTGCAGATATGTTATTTTAGTCAAGTTCACTTATTTAAAAAAGGTACTTCCTTTTTTTTTTGAGCAAAAACCGTGGGGAAAGAACCCCCGACAGCATTAAATTAAACTAAACGAGTTCAACAACAAAGTTAACAGAGAAAACTTACAAAGAGAGACGGCCTAACCAGAGGTTAGCCAAGCAAGAGAAGGAAGAGAGGAACTGAACAGCTATAGAGAAAGGTACTTCCATTGTATAGTAAGAAGTAAATGTGATAAAAGTTGAGAGAACTAATATGGCAATCAATTTGGAATCAAGCACAATGCCATAATATGCCCCCAACTCATACTCCTTCCGTCGTGGAATATAGTGTGTTCTTACCGTTCTCGGAAAAAATAAGAGAGGGGCAATAGACGCAAGTACCCCTCACTTAACTTCCTAATTTGTTGAAATCTGATCCTATTGTGCTTGATTAAAGGTGCAATCTAAGTTTCCTCATAGAAAATATGGAAAGCACTCAATTAGTTTTCCAAATATTATCTTTATCAAAGGAAATATTATCTTGTTGTTCCCCAAATGCATTATATTTGGGGACACACCCAAAGACCAGGATGCACTATATTACAGGACGAAGTGAGTAGGTATATGTAAGGACTAAAGAGAGTTGTCGTGCTTTCTTATTGAGGTGCATTCCAGAAGCTTTAACATCCTAAGGATCCTCTTGGACTTTATTTAGTATTGCTAGTAAGGACATACCCAGATACGTACGGAAGGTTACCATGCTCACTTATTAAGATGTATTCCACAAGTTTTAATATCCTAAGGATCCTCTTGGAGTTTATTTTGAACTGCTAATAAAGACATGCCCTTTCATAGGTAAAGTGATCATACCAAAGCCACAATATCACTTCCACAAACAAGAACAAGACTTTCACCATATGGGATGAAATACAGTGATCATTCAATTACTATAATCATATTAATAATGGTCAATATATAAGCTTATATTTCCAACTTAATTTGAAATTCATTGTGGGTCCATAAACATTCCCTGCATTCTCATCTGGGTCCATAAACTCACAAAGTGATCATCTAGGTCCTTTCATTTTTCAAATGATACATTCCAAATGTGAATTCATGTGCATGATTGGACCTAGAATGAACTTAAAATGAACCATCAAATGTAGAAGGATCCAAATGATCCCTTTGAGAGTTCATGGACATGGATGAGAATATGGGAAAAGTTTAGGGACCTACAGTTCATTTCACTTTACTACACCACGTAGTATAAGGTTTTATTTATGAAATGAACTTTCTATATAGATCAGATGGCATTGCACTCTTGTTTGTAAAACCTTTATTTTTTAACTTTTTGTAATGCATGAGCATCTAGGATGGACAAAGATACCTCAAAATGTGATATGGATGGGGAGATAGGAACTGGTGAACTGGGTACAGGGTAAACAAACTTGACCATAGACCAAAGCTCTGAATTTAGGTTTAACTTTTTTTGACAAGAGGTTTAACATTTAACTGATTTAGTGTCAAGGCATGGCATTATGGGCTTTGCTATGGTACTCTTACCTAGTAACAGGTAAGATTTCAAATGAATCCAAGCCCTTGAATATTTTAGGAGAAACAAAGTAGTTAATAAAAATAACAAAATAAATAACCAATTGTTTCCTTTTATCTGCATGTGTGCGTGCTATTTTAACAAAATAGTATGACACTATTTCAAACATATCAATTATTGATCTTTATGTTTTCTATTAGTATCCACAGTATTTTTCCATTAATTTTCATGGCACCTTAGTTTATCTTTGCCATGCATTTGGTTGAAACATTTGCTTAAACTATTGTTGTTCTTGTTGCAGTTAGTATCTAGCTTATACCTTATTAAGCTATAAAGCTATTTTTTTCTTAATTCTTATTCATTACAACTTGTGGTTGATCCATAGGTTAACTTTAAACTCTTCTTGCATATTTTATTATATTTTGTTTTGTACAGAATTTCTGGGGTTGATCTTTCTTTAGCACGTTATGTATTTAGTTGGAACATATTGCACCCCTATAACATCATAAATTAATATTTTAGCTTTATAAACTTCTAATCTAGTTCTTGCAAATTCTTATCTCCAATGTAAAGTTAAAATTCTAGTGCTTTCACCTGTTACTTTTAATCTAGTTCTTGTAATTTTTTATCCACATGTAAAGGTAAAATTCTAGTGCTTTCAGTTGTTATAGAATTGAGTTACCAACACAATGATGCCGTATGTAATGACTCCCATCAAAATAACAGCATACAAAAAAATTTTAAAATCAACACAATGAAAGTCAATTCTTTGCATTCGGTAGGTAACCTCAAAAATGGATCAGCAGCAGTATTGGATGCGTGATGAAAGAGAGTATCAATATCATTCCACTGAAAGTTTTGTTAAGTGCTTCAGAGCCTACAATTTCCCTACACTTCTCGAAGACCAAGAGTGCCACAAATATGACAAACAAGAGAGCAAGACATCTGAAAGTGTTGATGGCAAAAGAATTCCAAGATGGTACATTTTCAAAGCTTGCTTTGCGAGGGAGGTGCTCCTGTTAAAAAGAAATTATCCACTTCATATATTCAAGGCTGTCCAGATTGTATTTCTGGCTTTTGTACTTGCAACACTTTTCTTTAGAACAGAGATGGACCATAATGATGTATTTGATGGGAACAAGTACATGGGATCCCTCTTTATGGGCATTGCTGTGGTAAACTTCAATGGTATGACTGAACAAGCAGTGACTGTTAAGAGGCTCCCAACATTCTATAAGCAAAGAGAGCTGTTAGGACTACCAGGCTGGGCTCTCATTTGCACAATTTTCCTCATTAGTATCCCAATGTCACTGATGGAGACAGGCCTTTGGACCTTGTCAACCTATTATACCATTGGCTATGCCCCTTCACCCATTAGGTACCCATTTTTTAAGAAACACTATATTAAACTGCTCAGAAATGGGGAATAAAGTACTGATCTAAGAAATCACTCATAATTTCAGATTTTTCCAACAGTTGTTAGTATTATTCATGATGCATCAAATGTCAGTGAGCCTTTTTCGCTTGATAGCATCCATAGCAAGAACACAAGTAATGACTAGCATGCTATCGACTGAAATTCTTATAGCAATGCTTATACTTGGAGGCTTCGTCATATCAAAAGGTAAGTCCGCTGCCTTCAAATTTATAATAGCTTAACAGTGAAAGGTGTTTTATGACTACATTGAAGGCACGAGCAATCACATATGCTTTCCGTTTCAAAATTTGCTATCAGATGACCTCCAGCCATGGATGCGTTGGGGTCGTTGGGCCTCTCCATTCACATATTCTCTCAATGCTGTCGCTCTGAATGAATTTTTGGATAAAAGATGGGCTACGGTAACAACTCATTCATTTCCTTGATATCAAATCCTAAACGTAGTGTTATAGTACCTTTTTTTGTTCTGGAAACGATGTACATTATAAGCCATGCCCACTCGCCAATGGTACCGCAGGCTTTCCATTACGAAAATGTCAATACCACTGGAGAGGCTGTCCTGAAGACTAGGGGAGTAATAACTGAATGGCACTGGTATTGGGTTTGTGTTGGTGTATTATTTGGCTTCTCTCTGATCTTCAACCTCGCCAGCATATTTGCTTTCGAGTTCCTAAACTGTATGTGCATCTAACGAAACTAGACCATATTCATTTTGACAAGTGCATCTAACGAAACTAGACCATATTCATTTTGACAAAAAAAAATGCAGGACAATTATCCTACTTTTCATTGGCTTTGTAGATCCACGGGAACATCATCGCAGAACCAAAGCACGAGAGGTTCAGGATATTGTCGACATCAGAGATCAAATTGTTGGAAGCTCGAATGAAGCTGATGACAAATGCAACCTTCCATTCCAACCTTTGTCCCTTGTTTTCAGACAAATCAACTATTTCGTCGACATGCCCAGAGTATGGTCTCTCTCTGCACTATAAGGCTTCTATTTTTTCTAGCCCTTCTCTAAAAACACAAAAATATAATGCTAGGAAATGAGAAAGAACGGAGTAACTGAAAACAGACTTCAGCTGTTACGAGATGTTAGTGGCGCGTTCAGGCCAGGTGTGCTAACAGCACTAATGGGGATTACTGGTGCCGGGAAAACAACATTGCTTGATGTTTTGGCAGGAAGGAAAACTGGAGGATACATTGAAGGAACTATTAACATTTCTAGCTACCCAAAGAAGCAAGAGACATTCTCAAGGATCTCAGGTTACTGCGAGCAGACAGATATTCACACCCCTTACCTCACAGTCTATGAGTCACTGCAGTTTTCTGCCTACCTTCGCTTGCCTTCAGAAGTTAATTCAGATAAAAGAGATGTAAGAACAGTATTTATATTTTTTATTTAAGAACTAACAGGATCTAGCTCATGTGACTTCTCACATCATTTCAATACATGATTTTTTTATTTTTGTTGAAAAATTAATACATGATTCAGATATTCGTAGAAGAAGTTATGGGACTGATAGAGCTCACTGACTTGAGGAGCGCACTGGTGGGCATTCCTGGGGTAAATGGACTATCAGCGGAGCAACGGAAAAGGCTTACTATAGCTGTGGAACTAGTTGCTAGCCCTTCCATAATTTTCATGGACGAGCCAACAACTGGTTTGGATGCTCGTGCCGCCGCAATTGTCATGCGAACCATACGAAATACAGTGAACACCGGACGTACTGTAGTTTGCACAATTCATCAGCCAAGCATTGAGATTTTTGAATCTTTTGATGAGGTATGTCATGTATGTTAACTTAGCGTGGTCCTGAATCTACCAAAACAGAATTTATGATGAAAAAGGAAGGCCAATTTTCCATCATACAAGTGTTTCTCTCATGAAGACTAATTTCGCTAAGTTTCTTATGCTTTCTTACCCTTGGCATAGCTGAATTTTTTTTGAACCATTTGAACGTAGTTGCTACTTATGAAAAGAGGGGGTCAACTCATTTATAGTGGGTCACCGGGCCCACTATCTAGCAGTTTGATAAAGTACTTCGAGGTGAGGCTAACTCTTGAAATGACACTTTTGTTCTTCAGATCACAAAAACTAACTACTTTCTTGTTAGGCCATTCCTGGAGTTCCTAGCATCAAGGATGGTCAAAACCCAGCTACATGGGTGCTAGATATCAGTTCACAAGCTATGGAATATGCAATTGGGGTGGACTATTCTGAAATCTACCGAAACTCTTCACGACATAAGTAATCCAACTACAGCCATGATGTTGATGTTATCAACTAAACAATATATAGTTATGCACTTTAATTAGATTCAGAATGAAACCGGAGTAGTTTATATAAGAGTAAATTACATCCATAATACGACAACTTGAATGGTGGGGTGCAGATTGGTCCAATAACTCATAAAATACTAAATTTCATGCGACGACTAGGCAAGTTGTGTATATTGGTCCAACAACTTATAAAATACACAATTTAATGCAATAACTTATCAAATTGGTAAATTTATAGTCCACAATTATAACGATGGCATATTTGGTCATATTGTAAAGCAAATAGATGGTATATTCGGCTCGAAACAAATAATTGGTAATTATGGGCCTCACATCACAATAGTGGTAGTGTTGTCCAAGACAAAAATCTTTATTTCAAAATTAAAACAATATATTAACATCATAAATGAAAGATATTTTATGTCTACATACAAAATTAGTTTAATTGATTTTGACATAACAAACAGTGTCTATGAAACATTATGAATTTGACGTAATAACAAGTAATGTCTTTGAAACATTAGAATCCTGATTTACGCCTGTTTATATGTTTTATTTAACTATGCACAAAAGAAATATTTCTCTTTAATTTGCACTATAGTCAAACTTCTAACTAGTATTTTAAGTTTTAATATGTTAAAGACGTCAATTAATTGATAGAATGGTATATAATTTGTTTCAAACTATTTTAGCTTTTATTTTTTAATAATTACGTATTGGTAAGATGGAAAAAAATAAAAAAAAGTGTAAAAATAAAATAAAATATAGCTAAATCGATTTGAAAAAGATGGCATAACCTAGAATTTGTATTGCTGGTATTAAGAGAAAATTCTAAAAAAATACAAGCCAAATATATCGTATTTACAATATTTGGACTTTAGATGCACCAATTTGTTAAGTTGTTGCACTAAATTGAGCATTTTAGAAGTTGTTGGACAATTTCGACCCACATGCTAAGTTGTTGCACTAAACTGAGCATTTTATAAGTTGTTCGATTAATTGGCACCCACCAACCAAGTTGTTGTATGGCGCATGCAATTTACTCTTTATATAACTTGCATTGATTATAATTGGTGTTTACAGGGAGAACATGGCTCTAATTGATGACTTAAGTCAGCTAAGACCACACCAAAAAGATTTGCATTTTCAACAGAGATATTGGCCCAACTTTAAAGAACAGTGCATAGCATGTCTGTGGAAGCAACATTGTTCCTTTTGGAAAAACCCAGAACTAAATGTCACCCGCTTTCTGTACACATTTGCTGTCTCCATCACATTTGGCATGGTCTTCTGGCAAATTGGTTTTACAATGTAAGTATGGGAGAATGCTCAGCCAAAACTGTTTATTTCTTGAATAAGTTTTTTCACCATATATTGTATACAAACTGAATTGTTTTCTGCCTTCTGGGATAAAAAGCAAGGACGAACAGGATGTGTTTAACATACTGGGAACTGCATACACATCGGCACTATTTCTAGGATACGTGAACTGCAGCATGTTGCAGCCTATTGTAGCATCAGAAAGAGTTGTCTTCTACCGCGAAAAGGCTTCTGGAATGTACTCCTCCATGGCGTATGTCATTGCTCAGGTAAAAAGCAGGAGCAATGTGGCCGGCTATCATTATATCTTGACATAAGATGATTTGGAAACAAAAGTAACATCAATCGATATTGGAATTCTTTGTGCAGATAGCTGTTGAAATTCCTTATATGCTTATCCAGGTGTTCGTGTTCTCAGCAATTGTGTATCCAATGGTTGGATTCCAACTGACTGTCACAAAATTCTTATGGTTTGTACTATACATGATATTGAGCTTCACAGATTTTGCACTGTTTGGGATGATGGTTGTTGCACTTACACCCAACGAAGAAATAGCTCAAGTCCTGTCCTACTTCATCTTCATGTTATGGAATGCATTTTCTGGCTTCATAATCCCAAGAAAGGTAACTCATTTTGTTAACTTATAACCAATCATCAGTGTGGATCCTTGGTCTCCAATTCTCCATTCGGCTTGATATTTGGGGTGGCTCTGAACAGCACCATTAATGTTGATATGTATGCTACTTCTAGATAATGCCGGCCTGGTGGAGGTGGATGTACTGGTCAGACCCAGCAGCATGGACAATCTATGGGCTCATGTTGTCACAACTTGGCGACCGCATGGAGCTCATCCATGTTCCAGGTCAACCAGACCAGGCAGTGAGTGAATTTTTGAAGGAATACCTAGGCCTGCAAGATGACTACATCTCCTTAGTTACGACTCTGCATATGGCACTAACTACACTATTTGGTGTTGTGTTTTGTCTCGGCATCAAGTATCTTAAGTTCCAAAGAAGGTAAATTATGAATATAGAGAGATAAAAAATATGGAGCATGTAGGGATTAAGTGCAATTGTATATATAATGTAAATGTTAGTACCCAAGTGAAGAAGCAAATAAAGAAGTGATAGAAAGGAATAAAAGGCTTCAGCACAAGTGATGTTGTGTATATGTAAGTGCTCCAAGAGCAATAACTGTACCAATACAATGAAACAAAGAAAAGAATTATTTTCAAAAGATATTTTCAAGAAAAAGAGAGAATTGCTATTAAGAAGGCGCCTGATTTCTTCCAAATGTTAAGACAACGTGTGATGGCCACGACGTGTGATGGCCAATGGTGATAGCCTTTCTTCTTCCTTTTGTCAGCTCAAACAGAAAAGTAGTTCTGGCAACTGAACTCTAGGAGACGTGAAGAAAAAAAAACTAATTATTAGTGGAAGCAAGGCTAGCTACCTGCGCCTTTGCATGGTTGTTCACTTGTTCCTCTCAGACGACGGCGAGGACTCGCTCGGCACCGCCATGTAGGTTGTAGCGCCACTTCTTGCCGGTTGTTGTCCTTTATGTAATATTGAACATTGCTTTTTGTTTGCTAGAATGGTCTTACCGTTGGACCTCCGGGTGTGCTTACCATAAGTGCATCCTTGTATGTTTCCGTTATTCTTCTTGATGCAATGATATGCAAACCTTTTTACGTATTCGAGAAAAAAACTGAATCGATTCGTGATGAGCTCAATAGTTAATAGCTACATATCCTGTCATTTTGAACGATAATGAAACCATGAGTATGCATCTTGAGGATCTATTTTCATTTCTAATATTTTTCTCTACTTGTGAAATCTCTAGCTGTCTTATTTTTATAGTAAAAGTAATTCTAGCAAAATATAAACTACTCCTCCTTTTGTTTTGAGTTACAGTGCACTTTGATTTTTTTTCCTAAATCAAACTTATCTATTTTTCACCAAGACTTTAGAACAAAGGAGAATTAGGTGTATGGCCCTGAAAAAACTATTCTTAGTTATATGGCTCTATTTTTTTCGAATTTGGCTCTATGGCCTCTAAATAAAATTTACCTGGCTCTATGGTCTTTCGTCAATTTTCGGCATGTAACGGTGTTAAGTCAGAGGTAAAGAGACCATTTTACCCTTTGGAAAAATAAAAAAATAGATTTTTGTTTATTTATTGTATATTTTGAGTACATATGCAAATATATTGAATACGAACACCTCTTGTTCAACCCACAAATAACCTACTCCCAGCCACTGCATTTTACAAATATATTTCAAGTACATATACAAATATATTGAATACGAACATCGCCTTGTTTAGTGTCCTTTTTTTAATATATAGAGGCTAAATTATTCTTTGAATTTTTACTAGCAAAAATGCCCGTGCGTTGCAACGGGGTTTAGTATCAATTCCTGAATTATTTGTAGTTCAAAAACTTCGACGACCATGTTATGTGTTCCAACATCATGTAACTGGAGGAAAGCGGAGCGCTGGCTACAGGCGTGGGCTACAGGCGTGGGTATGCCACCTAGCCACGCTGTGGGCGTCCAGGAACCCCATTGATACTTCATCCGTTTCAAATTGTAGTTCGTTTGACTTTTTCAACCCCAAGTTTGACCACTCGTCTTATTAAAAAAATTTGCGCAAATATGGCCAAATTCAAGTCATTCTTATGTAATATTTACTAGTTAAATGCTTGTGCATTGCATCGGGAGAAAAAAATAGTACTTGGTGGTGCTCCCAAGCTCATTACACTACATTACACAGTGATGATATCGCCACTACAATCCCATGGGATTGGACAAGGTAATTTTAAGATGTGTACATATAGTTGTCAATTGAATACAGAAGAATTTCATACATGTTCGCTCTAGGGGAAATATGTAGACAATTTAAAAAGTCCTGCACTTGTACAGTTTAAAAAGTAGCTACCTAATCTGTTTGAAATTATGATGCTATCAGCAGTGCAAGACTTCCGGCGTGCACCTGTGAAGCACAACAAAATTGAAACACATATAAGATGCAGGTTTAGTTATCTGAATAAAGTAACATATTAAAATACAATCTTCCACTGATGAGGAAACATACAAGTGACCAAGTTCATAACTACACCATTTTCCATTCATTTCAAGAAAAAAAATCGTAAGCAACAAAGCATTGCTACCAAGGTAGGCCAGTTCACTCATTAATGTTAGCTTCTTTTTATTCAGTGAGTGAGCAGTTTATAACCGCATTAGATTCATGATTCTTGCAAGCCTAAGTGGAAGGTAGTGACATCAAGATCCGACTGTTCATTTCATTGTATCCTTTTCTATGCAGATCACTTGCAAGCCAAACTGGTAGAGTTCTAATTGGTACCAACTGAACTTCATCTTCTATATTGGCTGATTTCAGATTTTGGTAGTGATTAGTTTTATTCTACTACCAGATTGTCACTGCTAGTGGGTGACGGTGAAGAATCTAGGGAATAAAGAACATGATGCTTCACACGCGAAATAAAATAGTTCACTCTTTGAAACAGAAGGCAGAAACAAATAACAGGGACTACAACACTGCAGTGTTACATGTTGGCTGGCTTTGTCAGTATGTCACTCAAGGTGAGTATGACCACGGAAACACATGCTAGAGGTTGAAGAAGCAGAGGAGATCAGAACTCGCGTGCACACACATGAATAGACGAGAATTGTGCGGGTTTTTTTTTTGTGACAAGTATTGTGCGGTTGAACTAAGGCTGCAGTTATGCATCTACCTTTCATACATAGTAGTTTTAGCCAAAAGTATCAACTCTACCAAGGGCCATTCTGCCCATATACTACCTGTCACTTTCCTAAAGACATGCAGAGATGAAAAGAAGAAAAAGAATAGAGCAGTCCCTGTTTCTATACTCGTATGGCAAAAGACAGATGAGAGTAGCTGATTATGAAACTTTTTTTTTCCATCGTGCCATGTCATGTTTTTCATTAAGCAGTACTGCAGATTATGTAATATTACAATGTCACAAAAGGAGAGCTCGCCTTCGTTTATACATATTAAGTGACTGGAGGATTTTTTTTAAAGCCTAACTCCTTAAAGCATGTACTTTGCTCAAAAGGAGAGTAGCTTCCTGCCCTGATTGGCATGTTTGATATTGGAATCACAAGTTTCTATAGCAAATGCAGAAACATGATCATTGAGTCTCTAGGAGGCAATAACCAGGGACGAAGCTAGAAAAAAATTTAGGAGGGGCTGAACAAAGTCCCACGGCGACTTAAAACCCCTTACAATAGGCATATATATAATAGCTTGACGATAAAATTCACAAAATACCTCATGAAAAAATAAAAGATGCGGTTCATTCATACCCGAAAAGTCCAATTACAAAACTAATAACGACGCGTAACGTTGACACATTATTCATCCAAAGTAAAATATGGGTCAAGGTGGTGTACTCCCTTCCGTCCCAAAACAAGTGTCGTTTTTATTCGAGAAATGAATTTGACTAAATAAATCTTAAAAATATTAACATTTATATTACATGATTAGTATCATTGGAAATATCTTTGAATCTATTTTTTAATAAATTTATTTGAAATTCCAAATATTGCACACATTCTCTATAAATTATGTCAAACTTGTGATATGAATTTGAGACGGAGGGAGTAAGTACGAGAAATGTGGTGGCGGGTAGAGCTCCCTAGCTAGTAA
>DXKC01012882.1:0-12403 GCA_031170775.1 Cymbopogon citratus
CGCGTGACGACGGCCTGGGGCGCGACGAAGTCGTCGAACCCGCTCAGCATGAGCCCACCCACGCGACCCACCTCGACCATGTCGTCCTCGCTGGTGACGGCCTCGACGGCGTCCACCAGGCCCTCGAAGCCACCAACCACCGGCTGCGGATCGAGGGTGAACCCGCTCAGCATGAGCCCGATCCCGCCGCCGTCGTCGTCGTCGGCAGCCTCCTCAATAACCACCCCCCGCCCAAATTCGGACCCACCGCCCGCATTTCCGGAGATCATCGCCTCCTCCTCCTCCGCGGAGGTATCCTCGACGAGTTCCAATGCGGAGACGAGGTGGGGGTAGAATTGGCCGATGCCACCGTCGGAGTCGAACGAGCGGCCTAGGGTTTCGTCGTGGGAGGACAGGGGCGCGTGGCCATCTCCCACGTGGACGTCGCCTCCGCCTCCGACCCCATCCCCGTCGAGGAAAGAGAAACCTGAGACGCAGTACTCCGCGCCGTCCCCGTCGTCGTCGACTTGCGCGAAGGCGCCGCCGATTAGCGCCTCCTCGCCTTCGTCCCCGGCGACACCGTAGTCTTCGAATGGGTCGTAGCAGAACGGGTCGTCGTCGCCGAAGTCGTAGTCGAAGCCGAAGGGGTCGTCGCCGCCGGCGAAGCCCGCCATTGGCAAGGAGGCGAAGGCGATGGCGGAGGAGGGTCAGGACCGGCCGGTTGGTTGATTTTAGGACCCAGTCGCTTTTGAGACATCGGAAACGCTGGATTGGGCCGGGCCTTGGTCAGTGGGCTGACTCGAGCCCATTTTAAACTTCTTTTTTTTTCCGTGGAGCCAAAAGCCCAAAATGATTTTTTTTTTTTGGGTCCAAACGCACACAGACGCCTATCCTGACCAGCCACAGCAAAGCTAATTCATTTATAACTTGATTGATTACCTTCTCTCTTTACCGAAATCAACATTAAGATTGGTGATTGGAGGAACTTGGTGTTAGGTCTTTATTTTATCTTTCAATTGCACTATTAAGAATTTAAGATGGGGTCGTGCACGCATGTGAATATGTGTCACTAAGTCAGTGCAAGAGGAACCCATTAGATAGGCCTTTTAAGTTTAAAAAAATCTCTACACATGTTGAATTAGATAAGGTTGGACATAAAATGAGCTGGAAATTTGCACTAGAATATGCACCAATAATATAGCACGTATCTCTACCTATCTTTTACTCTTTATGTATTTGTTGTGTAAGAGCTTATTACTTGAATTGTCGTGTTGTTCTTGTTATGCTATACAGGTGCCTTGCTTTGTTAGCTTAAGTTCTAGTTTAGTGTAGGATTTGCTTGGCTTGCTAGACTAGATCACATACAAGTACTTTTTTCATTAGGGCTCACTGTTATTATTAATTAGCACTTCTATCAGTATTGATTGTGCTTTAAATAAGGTAATTTGATCGTCCTTTCTTCATCGTGCAAGCAAGGAGGTTGAGGAGAAATACTCGGATCCCAAATGTCTGCGAAGAATAATAACAGATGCAGGACCATTTATCTAATGTGGAAGTCGGATGCCGTTAATAAAGGAAAATAAAATACGGCCCAAATAGAATTTCTCGCGTGCGGCTCATGTAGCATGTCAGGTACAAGACAGCTCGGATGAGGATCAGATTTGGCGGAGTAGTTCCCTCTCGCCTCCAACGTCGAAGACCAACCTCGTCCGCTATGCACGGGGGGATTAGATTTGGAGATCGGATGCATGGATGGCTCGGCTTGAAGAGTCGTGTCGTCGGGGTGCTCTCCCGGCTCAGCGGCTCTTCGATGCCTCTGCTCAAAAATGTACGTTGCTTTCGTTTGCTAAAAGAATAACTTTGATAAAAATATATTAAAAATATTAATATTTAGTACAGAATTTGTATCATTATTAGAAAGAGAGTCTAGTTTTTTTAACATATTTAATTAGGGTCATGAATATTATACGGTTTTTTTTTCAAATTGAATCAAACTTGTAGCATGAAAACCGAAAACAACAAGCATTTTAGAACGGATAGAGTGGGTGCTATCAAAAACATTTTGGATATTTTTTAACTTGGGCCTTGTTTAGATTGCTAGAAATTTCAATCTCTCCATCACATCAATTTTTAGCCGTTTGCACGGAGCATTAAATATAGGTAAAAACAAAAACTAATTACACAGTTTAGTTGAACATCACGAGACGAATCTTTTGAGCTTAATTAATCCATGATTGGACAATATTTGTCAAATACAAACAAAAATGCTACAGTGTCCAGAATTCTTAACTTTTCACCTTCTCAGCCCAATGTAAACGCTCCCTCGATGAAAAGCCAAAGAACACGTTATACTACGTGAATTTCCATCGCCGCGGTTCCATCAACCTCCATACTGTTTTTGGGTGGTTCCGGATTCCGGTGAATCTCCATCCACAGCGTTCAAACAGAATCCCCCATCGATTCATCCCTCTTCTGTTAAAACCCACCGCCAACAGAGTCATCATCTCCTCTACAACAGTCTCTACCGCTTATCAAAAAAAAAAAAAAAAAAAACAGTCTCCACCGACCTCTGCCGCAGATCCATCGCTCTCGCTCTCAGCCACACCACATACCGTTTCTCGTCGTTATCTAGGCCACCGGTCGCCCGCCCCCGCCCCCGCCGCCCACCTCTCTCCGTGGATAAGGCCAGGCCAGGCCAGGCCGGCCAGCCAGGCATTTTCTCCGTCCAAGAAAGGCAGTGCCGCACGCAACCGGCCAGGACCAGGAGCAATCCAATCCAATCCGGCAAGTAAAAGGAAATTAGTAGAAAAAGGGCAAGTAAAGACCGGCGGCGGCTGCATTGATCCTGCCCCGCGGAAGGGAAGGGAGGGAAGGAAGGAAGCCAGGATTGGGACGCAACTTGAGCTGGAAAGTTGGGCCTTTTCCTCGGAAAGGGACGGGGCCGCGGCGAACCGGGGCGGCAAGAACACCCTTGGACGGTTCTTGGTAGTGGTAGGCGGAGAGAGATATTATATCATATTACTCTGATATCGCTCACCTACGCGGCCCGGCGTTCGCCTATAAGAAGACCGGAGGTGAGGAGGACGGAGCTCCCTCTCTGTGCAAGTACAAGTTGTCCTCTCTTTGGTTTAGTTTAGTTTAGTTTGCGCTGCTGGATTTGTTCAGGGTTTTGGTCTCGTGTTGAGGAAAGATTTGGGGTTCTTCAAAGGTATGTTCTTTCCTTCCTCTCGTATGTCCATTTTTTAAGCGCTTGATGTGAAGCGATGCTTCTGTTAGATTTCTTTGCTTGGCATTTGGGTTGTCTAAGAGCCGATCCCAGCATTTTACTTTTTGCAGAAGAGAAATTTAATTTATTGAACCTGTTGGGGTTAAGGGGAGATAACAAGATCGTTTATAGATGATGTGTTGCAATATCTTACTAGCAAGTGGCTGTATGAATTAGAAAAGCTGGATTTTAGCATACCTTACTTCTGTTAGCTATCATGTATTCATGTGCATAGATGATGGATCTCTAAGCTCAAATTAGCACTCCATATTGATGTGAAAATCACTGAAATTGTTACTAGTTACTACTAGCCCCTAATCCATAGGAAAATGATATTTTAGTTGGTTGTCTAATTTAGGACTAGTCAACAAATAATGTTTGAAGATGACTAGCAAAGGGTATATCAATTCGAGGTCAAATTTCCAATTTGCTAATTGAAGTTTCTCACATACAGGTGGGTGAAACAGATGGGTATTGTCAACGGATCATCAAGCAATGTGTCGCCCAAAGCGATGCAAGATGAGACCACACCACTTCTCCCGATCAAAGCTGAGGAGGATGCAGTTCACGAGTTCGACGGAGCTTCTTTCTCTGGTGCAGTCTTCAATCTGTCGACGACCATTGTAGGGGCCGGAATCATGGCTTTGCCTGCAAGTATCAAGATGCTAGGCCTTATCCCTGGTATTCTAATGATCATCCTTGTGGCGTTGCTCACCGAGGCATCCATTGACATGCTGGTCAGGTGCAGCCACCAGGGCAAGATTACATCCTATGGGTGGTTGATGGGTGACACTTTTGGTCAGTGGGGGAGAATTGCGCTACAAGCATCCGTGGTGATAAACAATGTCGGTGTGTTGATTGTATACATGATTATTATTGGTATACATCTAAACTTCATCATTTATGCCTACTTTGATGTGCTCTCGAATATTAAACACTGATGCTTGGGAGTATATGTTTAGGTACTGCTACAACTTTTTAGTTGCTACTCAAACATGTGTAATCTAGAATTACTTGAAAGCTCATGAGTTCCTCAGCTATGCATGTTGAAAAATTCCTAACAGGAGCATCCTTAATTGGTGATAAAGCTTATGACGTTTATTAGGTTGATCTCCTGCTTTGAAATGAAAAGATATAACAATCTATTCTTCATCTTCGTTTTCCTTGATTTTTAAGTTACTTTGTTCTTTGTCGAGATGGGTTTCCTTCGTTTATAACATTGTAAGGTAATGTAATTGTTCAGTTACAACTTCCATACTTTGTAACAATCTGATTTTAATGATTATGTTCATGAGAATAAGTGTATGAAGTGGCCACTGTTCCTTTAGGAATTACTTATTATCCCCTGGATCAGACCATGTCGACTACTACTGATACTGTCTGTTCAATTTTTATTTATCTAGGCGATGTCCTATCAGGAACATCATCAACTGGTGTTCATCACAGTGGCGTATTTGAGGGGTGGTTTGGACCTCATATTTGGAATTCTCGTCCCATTGTACTCCTCGCTACAACACTTCTTGTGTTTGCTCCATTGGTGAGCTTTAAGCGTTTGGGTAAGCGTGTTGTCCATTGACAAAAACATGACATTTTACTTATGGAACTCCTTTGCTTACTGTTACTTTGGCCACAGATTCATTGAGATACACATCTGCACTATCAGTTGCTCTTGCTGTTGTTTTTGTTGTCATCACTGCTGGGGTTGCTATTGTCAGACTCATCGAAGGAACTGTGGAGATCCCCAAACTGTTTCCTCAGATAGATGGAGTTAGTTCCATCTGGGAACTGTTCACAGCTGTGCCTGTTCTTGTCACCGCCTACATCTGCCACTACAATGGTGCGTCCTACTGTCCACTTGGTTTGCTCTTTGTCATTCGTTTCTGTATTACAGAATGTATGATTTTTATATGCTTATACAGTTCACAGCATTGATAATGAGCTGGAGGACAAAACTCAAATTAAACCAATTGTACAAACATCACTGGGACTCTGCTCAAGTGTTTACATTGCAACAAGCTTCTTCGCATATCTCCTCTTTGGCGAGGCTACCCTGGCTGATGTGCTTGCCAACTTTGACTCTGATCTTCGCATTCCATTCAGCTCTGTCTTCAATGACATAGTGAGAGTGAGCTATGTTGTCCATATCATGCTTGTCTTTCCTATAGTCTTCTTTGCCCTTAGGCTCAACTTGGATGGATTACTCTTTCCCACCGCAAGGCACATTTCCCGTGACAACAAGAGGTTCACCATTATCACCATCTCACTCATTGCTGTAATTTATCTTGCTGCCATATTTGTACCGAGCATCTGGGATGCGTTCCAATTCACTGGCGCAACAGCTGCAGTGCTTATCGGTTTCATCTTTCCTGCCATGATTATACTCAGGTAGCTTGCTATCCTCATCGAGTGATATATAACTATGTATCCCTGCTTTGTAGGTATATTTGAGTTATGCTGTTTTACACCTAATAGTATTTTTGCTGATTTACTTTATTTCTATATAGGGATTCATATGGTGTTTCGACCAAGCGTGACAAGGTTTTGGCAGTAACAATGATTGTGCTTGCTGTGGTGTCCAATTCTGTGGCCCTGTACAGCGATGTGCTCAACATCTTCTACAGGAAGCAGGAGGCCTAGAATCCATACCTCAGACCTCAGGGGGAAGAGTTCTTTGTACAGGTCTAGAGTGATTGTTGAGCTTTAAGCTACTACTGAGCAGCGTGCCACTAGATTTCATGGTGGTCAATAATTTTTGTTTGGTCACTTGAAAGAAATTTTGGTTTGCTGCGAATATTTGTCAAGTTTCCTGAACATAAACCGCCTCCACATCTGGATGGGCCTTATGATTCATTCATGGAACATTTTTTTTTTGTTTCCCGTGGTTGTTCATCCAGTCATCTCGTAATGGATGACTGAAAATGCTGTATATATACAATATAGAGAATAAATGGTAGATTCCCTACTTTGTGTCTTGTTTTTCTATTTGCATCTGTAATAATGCTGATCGTAGAAGATGGAGATCAGGAGAAGTAAAAGTCCTAGCTGGTGACATTTTTGTTCTTTTTTCGAACAGCTGGCGACGTTGTTTTACAAAACTATCATCTAGCTTTATATGCACTGATGTAGTAGCAAACTGAAACAGGTACTACCAATATAAAACTGAAACTCACGTCAATTTGGAGATATCAACTAGATGGTCAGACGGCTTTTTTTTTTTTTTTTGACAAATGGCCAGATGATCATTAACGTGCAATCCTGCATCTGAGTAGCTTTGAAGCAAGAATGTCTTAGGTTCTGACTTCAACCTGGAGACTTTTTTTATATCTGCTGAGAGGGATCATCATTTAGCTAATCAAGGTTGCGTTTGTTTGGCGGATTCCTGCAAACCATGGAGTTTGCATGGTGGTCAACCACAAACTGATTTAAGTAAGATCTATTATAAGTGAAAATGGAAACATTGTGGGTTAGAGCTGTCAAACAGGGGATCCATTCTAAGTTACCACTGCAGCAGTAAATTTGAACTCAGAGTTAAACAGCACATTGCCAAAATAAAAAAAACACGGAAATAGATAGCTCTGTTCATGCGCTTTTGGTTCCAACTTTTGTGTTGTCACATGCTTATTTTTTTTAAAAAAGAAATATATACTTCCTCAGTTCCAGAATAAATCAACTCATAGAGTAGAAAAGTAATGACGCCTACGACACCAAATTGAGTATAATATTATGAAAACATATTTTATGGCGTGATATCTAGTATTACTAATTTAATGTTATTAGTGTTTACTTTTCTATATAATTTGGTAAGATTTAAAAGAATTCGTTCTATGACAATTCTAGAAGTTGATTTATTTTGAGATAGAGTTAGTAATATACATTGAGAAAAACAATAGCACTGAAGAAAAAAACCCATATTTGTGTCTTCACAAAAAATGTGTACCAAAACTATTTTTATAGGGCAAATTTACTAGGAACACAATATTACTATTTTTAAAGAAGAAGGACGAACACGATGTTGCTGAGTTTTTTTTTTTTTGAGCAACATGTTGCTAAGTTGTTGGGCCTGTGCTTTTGGTGGCGCCTGTAACTGTAAGGAAAAAGTCCACTTTTCCTCTCCCAACTATCATGAAAGTCTAGTTTTCCTCCCTGAATCACAAAACCGAGTAACTTACCTCCCTCAACTTTTCAGTGGGTGTATTTTACCTTCTTTGAGTGGTTTTGAAGGTGGTTTTGTCTTTTTCTTTTTATTTATTTTGGCTAAATATTTAAAAAAATCATAATAAATCAAAGAAAAATCATAAAATAAAAAATCTAATTTTGTTAGACTCCACGTGAGTATATCTACGCATTGAACATATGATATCTTATGCTTTAGTACAAAGTTTTTGCTATAGATTTAGACATATATTTTTTTAATTAAATTAGAATAATTCATAACTGCATTATATGTGGTCCAATTGTAGTGATTTTTTTTATGGTGACCTACTTATTGTATTCTTGAATTGTAATAAAAATTTCATACTCATTGGATCATGTATAAATTAGTTATAGATTTATTTAGATCTAACAAGCATAAACACTAAATAATCTATAACTAAGTTATGCATAATTCAATAAGTATGAAAATTTTACTATAGTTCAATCATACAATAATTAGTCCACCATAAAAATTTCACCACAATTGGATCATAGAATCTACAGTTATGAATTATTCTAGTTAATTATAGAAAAGCATAGATATAAATTTACATCAAAAACTTTGTATAAAAGCATATCATATTATATATTCACTATGTATATCTACTCATGTGCAGCACAAAACATTTGGATTTTTTATTTTATGATTTTTTTGATTTATTATGATTTTTCAAAAGTTCAGCCGAAATAAATAAAAAGAAAAAGACAAAACCATCTTCAAAACCACTAAGGGAGGTAAAACGCACCGACCGAAAAGTTGAGGGAGGTAAGTTACCCGGTTTTGCGATTCAGGGAGAAAAACTAAACTTTCGCGATAGTTGGGGGAGGAAAAGTAGACTTTTTCCTTCCATAAAATCCCTAGAGTTCGTTTCCCTCTTTATACTTGGGCCGCCAGCCCGCCACTTCATCCCACGAGCAAATCTCTAACTTTTTTTTCGATTCAAAAGCTCTAGCCGAAGAGGTTCGGTGGCCGGGGACTCGGCGACGTCCAAGGTGCCGTGCGGCGGCTGGTGAGGACGAGGGCCCGATGATGATGGTCTTCTCCACCGAGACGCGGTGAGAAGAGACTGAAGAGTCTGTTGGAGAGGTGCACTAGCACCACCAAAAGCAAGGGAGATGGTCAGATGGCGCAAGAAACTTGTGATGCCAGAGGAGGATGTCAAGTGGATCTTCTCTCGGAAGGGAGGGGTCTTCGCAACGATGGAGTCCATGGCCGATGCGGTAGGCGCTCAACTCTATGAGCGACAGCTTCTACAAGATCCGCGCTGAGTTTGAAGAAGGCAAGAGCTACGTCGAGATGGACGATGGCTACTTGGAGAGAAGGAAGGATTTGTCCAATCTATGACTTTGGTAGACCATAATTGTATGCAAGTAATGTCATTTATTTTTTTCTATCACAATGTGATTTTGACCGAGATGGCCGGGGAGTCCCCGTCCACTTTTTTTCTCATTGAATAACAGAAAGACGTATATTCCTTACTCATTATCAGACAATCACTTATTCTCAAACCTCGTGTGGGCTAATCATTTTCATTTACCATCTTATCAAAAAACCCTTTTCATTCCGCTTAGCCTGAATAGCTTCCTTCAAAAGGGTTTCTGCTTGCTCGGTGAATGTCTTACTAGGAATTGAGGTTTAGTAAGTGTTTACATAACTCATCCAGAAATTTCTTTACCTGTTCAATTTCTAACGAATAAAGATACCCTCCACGAAAAGAAGTCAGCTATATTCCTTCACCAACGTTAGCCTACTACTTACCTGCTCATGAAAGTAAATAAGCCCACGCACACCATCATATACTCAAAATTAAGTAAAAGCAATTAATAGGTGTTTTAAAAGAATTTCACGGCCTATCCGACAGAGAATCTAGGATCTCTTGGTCCTGAATAGCATAATAGGACGAACGAACCGACCTCCGCGAATATCTTTGCTTCAGAACAAAACAATTAGCATTAGGCGAGAATTGCATTTTTTGCTTCAACTTCCTTACATCCTACTTTTTTTTATCTAGGAAACAATCCTTTTTCCTCGGGGTTTTCCTATAGAAAGAAAAGAATCTTTTTTCATTAGATTATGCTTCCTTACCCGTCTGGAACATGTGTGATTTCAAAATCAGAATTATTAAAAGAAATTGACAGACTTATATGGATTCTACCCATTTTGGCCCTCCTACTGGGAGTCACAAAAGAAGTACTTGTAATTATGTCGTTAGAAAGAGAAATATCCGCACTGAGAGTCTATCCAAAAAAAAAGAAATAAGTAACCAAGGCTTTCATTAATACCTAATTCTTCTTCCGCATTGTGAAGCAGTTTAGTATTTATAGGCAGACACAAGATGGCTCGGACGGAGATCTTTCTATCTTTCAAGATCCACCCTATAATATGGGGGGCAGAAAGCCAAAAAAATAAATGGTTCATTTTTAGCCCTTATAAAAAGAAATAACTCTCTTTTTTGAGGTGAGATGCTAGCCAGCCCTCTATTCATGGGTGAGATATCGACTTTACAATGTTATCACGTACCAAATCGTTCACTCTATCAGGTAGGCATTCAATCAATCCACCAATCCTGTTCCACTGAATCCCCTCCCTTTTTCATGACCACATATCTTTATGGGTAAGGAGTGGGAAATCTTTCTCCTAAAAAGAATGAGTTTATGTACAAAAGAATTACAAGGCCTCTAGGCCCAAAATAGAAAAAAGAACAAAGGTTACAAAAGGCTATCTCTCCAAGAAATGAGTTGGATCTTCCTAGTAGGTTTGGCCTTCATGCACACGAGGTCATGCACACGAGTTGTCTATCACAATGTGATTGCCTGTAGTTTGGTGTCAAGACGTTTGGTCAGTATTAAGTGATGCCTTTCATCACCTTGCACTTCATGTCACTGCTGTCAGTGACCATCCCAATTTAGAGCTGAGGAACAATAATTATACTATGATAACCATTATTTAGTAAACATTGGACGTCTGCTCTGTAATTCAGTTAAATGAACCCATCCATTCTACTATGTGGAGTTCTGCTCATTAGTGGTAGCTGGTAATTACCTAATGTGCCTATAAGCTTCACAGACAGCTATTTGAAATAAGAATTTAGTGCCCACCTGCAAATTCATTTGGACAATAGCAACCAATCCTGGTTATCAATACCTTAACTTCCTTACCAATGAACTGATAACTTAATATCACTTACCGATCACTAACACGTGCTCATGCCCCTGATAAGTTACATGATGAACAAATTTGATGCCTTAGATTTTAAGCTAAATCTCAAAATATTGCTATCTTTAGTAGTTCACTTACATTTCACAATTCAGATAACATTTGATGCCTCTCATCTTAGTATGACGTTGATGTTCCATGATCCTATGTTGCTAATCTAAATGTCATAATATTTATTGGTTCTTTGCATCACCAACTTGGTCTTTCTAAGGTTCAAGCAAGTGCGTCATTTAGATATAATCGAAAATTTCAGCACACAATGCTAGTATCTTTAGCATGTGTAGACATTATACTATAGAAGAGTATGATTTAGAAATGCAGTGCTAGCAAAGGCTACTACAATTCTTCTTGTATTTGTAACCTAAGAATCTGTTTGTGGCAGTCTTTTCTTTCTGTCACTTCTTATTTCAGGAACCTTGTATGAACACAATTTCGCAAACTGAACAGGGACCTTTTCAGCTTCAGTCTTCTAATCAAGGAAAAGGTCCTTGCACTTTTGCTGAAAAAAACATAGTATAACAATGTTATACGCTCTATAGTCGAATTTTTTTTTTATTATTTTTAGCACTTTTTTAAACTATTTACAATTTTCGCATGGTAAATATTTATTTTTCAAATCTAACACATTTGGACGCGCCAATTGTGCTGGCGCGGCCAAACTGAACCGACGCGCCAATGCCTTTGGCGCGGTGACAGTGCCACGGTGGTAGCGCGGTCCAGTGTGGCTTCAGCCTCGCCGCACCAACCCAATTGGCGCGGCGCGCCCGACTTACCCCGGTGCCCGAGCCCTCCGCCTCTCCTCCCTCATTATGTCTGTCTCGACAGAGAGCGGTGGGGGTGAGGCGGACGGCGGCGGCAGCTACTCCCAGCTCCTCCCGGCGCCCTAAAAACCAAATCCACCTTCTACCTTCCTCCACGCATCTCCTCCCTTCCCCCCAAGGTATGGTGCTCTTTTTCATCGTTTTCATGGTGGATTGGGGGATTTCGGGTGTCACCTAGGGTTTGGTTGAAATGGTGGATTATTAGGGTACTGTGGTTTAGTTTATTTGAGTTGGGGATTACATTGATATGTGTTGATTGGTAAGTAGGGAGTATGCTCAATTGGGGTATAGTTTTAGGGTAAAGTTGCACATATATATGTTTTGTTAATATAATATAAAATTTTATTTGCATAGAAGATATGTATCGAAAGAAGTATTGGTGAGACCGGGGTCGTCTTAAAGAACTGTACTATGACGTGTCTAGCAAGGATGCTTCCGTCCCTCCGGACCTCCCTGCCCCTAATTGTGACCATGGAGTCCCAGCAGATGTTGCCCAATCTAGGCATCCTGACACAGCCGCCCGAGCCTACTACACGTGCTCGGTTATTTCTGTAAGAAATTGTGTCTTTAATAATATTTTTTTGTTTTGGTTAGTAATACTCTAATAAATTTGTGTAATCTTGTTTTGCAGGAGCACACGAAGTGTTTTTTCTTTCAGTGGATAGACGGCCCTGACAAGCATGACCCAAGGATCCTCCTTTTCAAGGATTTGTGGCTTGGAGGGGTAAAGCGTGAGCACTTTAAGTATTGGGTTCCACCTCCCCCAACCCCCCTCCAATGACACCAGAGCAGAAGGAATTTCATACAGCCAGACGACTTGAGACACCGCCTTTGTGCTATTGCGGTGACTACACAGTGATATATCCAAGGAGGCCTGATGAGTTTGTATGTCCCAATCCAGATGAAGTAAGTGGGAATTGTAATAAT